>PVKS010003869.1:20212-39427 GCA_004027875.1 Aplodontia rufa
AAAAAAAAAAAAAAAAAAAAAAAAAAAAAAAAAAAAAAAAAAAAAAAAAAAAAAAAAAAAAAAAAAAAAACAGAAAAGAAAATCTAAAAAAGGGCTGGGAATGTGGTTCAGTGGTAAAGCACCTCTTTAATCCCTGGAACCCACCCTAACCCCCCAAAAAAGACAACCACAAATGAAACAACTGCTAAACTGGACTCATAAAAATTAAAATTCTGCTATATGAACAACATTGACAGAGCATAAAAAGACTCACAAACAGGGAGAAAATATTTGTTTGGCTTCTTTTCTTTCTTTTTTTTCTTTTTTTTTTTTTTTGGGCAGCGCAGGGAAGAGGAGCTTGTTTTGCAGTGTTGGAGATGGAACCCAGGCCTTATACATGCTAGACAAGAACTCTTAAATTGAACTAAATCTCCAACCATGGGAAAAAATAAATAAAACACATGCAATAAAGGATTATTATCCAAAATATACAAATAATTTTTAAAACTCAGCAATAAACATTGTTTCATAATCTTTTTAAGCAACCCCAACTAGAAAAATCAGAATAATTAGATAGTTTTACCTTGGTATAGTTGGATGAATGGCTCCAAGAGCCCCTGAACCCCTACAGATAACAAATTTTGTGGATGTTTGATAAAGCTGCTTATATAGAAAATGATGTAGTATTTATATACATAATCATTTAAAATCCCATTCATCATATAAAAATCTGTTTTAAATGAAAATCATAATAAAATTTTCATAAATGAAACTAGTTATTCATTACCTTAGTATAACTAATAGCTAACTTGATCTAAGTAGTTATCTTTACCCATAATATTCCCTCACCTCCTTTGTGCTCTGCCCTTTTCAAATTAAAGTTCAGTTCAAATGAACTCAGTAAACCATTGCCTAATTCCCTACAAATATCTACAGTAAATTACTTGTACCTTTTTTGAAAACCTTCTCTGCTGTTCTTTGTACACTACAAAGATTATTTGTTCCTCTGAAGTTACTGTCTGTCACAGATGATAAATTACTGGGACAGTGGAAAGCTTAAATTCTTTTTCCTGCTCCATACTAGGTCAAACAAATTCCAGTGCCTTTAATATTATCCAAGCAGATAATTATCATAATCATAAGTATATAACTATGCTTGAGTGAGCCAATGAATACTGTGGACTTTGATCTAAAGCTCGGTCCAGTTAGTTGGCTATATATTAGGCTGACTTAACAATCAAGTTTCCTACAAGTCTATACCTATACTCAAACACTAAACCTCATAACAGGTGACAAATAACTAACAAAAGGTGACATATAACTAACTCCAAGTTGATCATAACCTACTAATAATAACATATTTATCATAAATATACAAAATTCATTTTTAAAGGAGAAAGCTAAACAATCACATTTTTCCAAAACTGCATTCTCTAACCTTTTTCTCAGGGCCGCAAAGCCCTGGTTTATTCACTTGCATACTTTATATTTTAAAAGTTCATCATATGCCTCGCATGGACAAAGCTCTTACTTTCATCCCCAGCACACACACACAAGAAAAAGTTTATCATAAAACACACCTGGGTTTTGCTCTGTTTTATTTATTTGAGATGGAAGTGTCACTATGTTGCCCAGGACAGTCTCCACTGTGTATTTCTCTCTTTTTAAGTCCCCCAAACATCTAGGACTACTGATGTACACCACACATCTGGCACTATTAGTGTTCTTGACTAAAGGCTACAGTCAACCCTCTGTATTCAGGGGCCCATATCCATGGATTTAGCCCATCACAAATCAAACATATTTAGAAATAGTACCAGAAAGTTCCCAAAAAGAAAACTTTTAATTTGCTGTGTGCAAAGCACTGTACTTAATCCACACAAATGAAATATTATGTGGAATTGTCCTGTGGCTGTCATCTAAAATTCCACAGATCCTCCTGAGTCTCTCTCCAGCATTCTGTATACCTAGTATCTTGGTCATATACTAAGCCTATGATGACTGCATCTGTACTAAACATATAGACTTTTTTTATCACCACTATATGATTTTATCAATAAGCCATAACAACTATTTATATAGCAATTACATTGTGTTAGGTATCATAAGTAATTAGGAATAATTTAAAGTATATGGGAGAATGTGCATAGGTTATAAGGCAAATACTACACAATTTTATATATGCGACTTCACTTGAACATTCAGTTTTTTTTTGGGGGGGGAGCGTTCCTGGAACCAGTCATTCAAGGATACCAACAGACAACTATACAGTTATTCTATTTTTTTCTACTTACAGTTATTCTATTTTTTTCTACTTGAAGTCAAAAAGATTACAAAAAGAAAGAAACTTTACAACAGACTTAATAATTACTAGTTATATAAAATGGTAAGGAATCAACAGAAAAAGCCTGCATTCACTTTAACTATTCACTTTAAATCTACAAATTTTTTTAGTTAAGTGGTATAATAAAGTGCAATGATTTGTCTTTATATTCTTTTTTCTCAGTAATTAAAGATTTAGCTACTTATCATAAGTATTCTTTAAAATATACTTTTACTAGTCATATGATCATACGCAAACTACATAAAACCTTTGCACCTTAGTTTTTTCATCTACTTAAATGGGATTATAATATTATCTTTCCCCTGAAATTGTTTTGCATTAAGTTTATTAATACATGTAAAGTGACTCACTCATGTTGTGTTATAGCAGTATTAGTTACTATACTTTAAATCATTTACCAAATCTCTAAGGAACAAATTCTGACAAATATTAACAGAATCACAACATAGCTATTACTAATATATTTAGTAGCAGAAAAAATGGTAAATTTTTTATATAGAACAATCTCTTCATGGAAATTAAAATTTTAAAAAAAGAAAAGACAAAATACGAGTCAAGTCTAATATTCCCATGCCTTAGGTATGTAGTAAATTTTGTGTGGCCTTTCTCCTGCCAGAAAAAAAAAACAAAAAAGGCAAAATAAATCTCTTAGGGAGAACAAACAGTGGTAAAATTGCTTAGTTCGTATTATGGTTTGGATGAGCTCCAAAAGTCATGTGCCGAGGCTTGACCCTAGCTGATGGAGCTGTTGAAGGTGGTAGAAACTTTAGGAGGTGGGGCCTACCAGAAGGAAACTGGGTCACTAGAGATGTGCCTGAAGAGGATTTCGGGACCCCAGCCCCTTCCTGTCAGTCTGTTTCTCAGTCACCAGAAAATGACCAAAAAAAAAAAAAAAAAAAGGACTTGTTTAGATTGCTTCTCTTTGCTTTGCCATAATGTTCTGCCCACAGGCTCCAAAACAAAGAAGCCAAATGACCATACTGAAACCTCTGAATCTATCAGCCAAAACAAATCTTTGCTACTTTTAAGCTGATGTTTTTCAGATATTTAGTTGGGAAGGGTTCCAAGGTCTAATTGTGGCTAAAGAGGAAAGAGCTTTAATACTAGTTAGGAAGGGAAAGGGAGACAGTAGCAATAAATATTTGCTTTACCATATCGATATGCTGCCTTCATTACTTCAAAGAACTTCATATGTCAAAGTACATAATAATAAAAAGCTTATACATGAATTGTTTGTTTATCTTAGAACTAAAGCCATGGGGGAGGGTCGTGGAATGGTGGCTCAGTGGTTATGGCTTTTGCTAGGCATGCACTAGTACGCGAGTTCATACCCCAGCACCAAGCAGCAATATCTCGGAACAACGAAAAACTAAATAAAAATTGTTTCTCTCTCTCCTCTCACTGTCCCTCTCTCTTAAAAACAAAAAAAGAAATAAGGTCTTGGAAGTTGGGGACATGACTCAGTTGCAGAGCACTTGCCTGGCATGTGTGAGGTCCTGGGTTCAATCTCCAGCACTGAGAAAGAGAAGGAAAAAAAAAAGGAAAAGAGAAGGGAAAAAAAAGAAAAGAGAAGGTCTTCTTATGTTGCCCGGGCTGTCCTCGAACTCCAAGACTCAAAACAATTCTTTTGCCTCCTCCTAAGTAGTTAGAATTACAGTGTATGCCACTGCTATGTCTGGATTTTAAATTTCAAAAATGTGCTTCCAGCCTGGTGTGGTGGCACCTAAGTGTAATCCCAGCTATTCAGGAGGCTGAGGCAGGAGGATTGAAAGTTCAAGGCCAGCTTGGGCAACTTAGCAAGACCCTGTTGAAAATGAAAAGTAAAAAGAACTGGGGATGTGGCTCAAAGCTACAAAGCCTCTTGAGTGATATCCCCAATACAAAAAAATAAAATAAATAAATAATGTGCTTCCAAAAGCATAATGAAGCCAAAGAATGAAGACTAGCCATGATAACCTGCCTAAGTAATACTAATAATATCTTGTTACTACTTGTTAAAAGATCTACAGAAGTTTGGTAAAATGTAAGAAGACATGACAAAAAATAATTTTACAAATGTTAACATCTAGTATTTAACAAAATGTCAAGCAATGTTTTAAAATTTTTACAGAGACAGGTAAAGTATCACTAATCAAAATTCCCAAAATCCAAAACACCATTCCAAATTTGAAACTCTAAAGATCAACATGACACCACAAACACAAAGATCCATAATCTTGAGGCTGGAGCTGTGGCTTGGCAGTTACAGCGCTTGCCCAGCATGTGCAAGTACATAGGTTCAAACCCCAGCACCCACGTACACAGCTAAGTGTCAGAACAACGAAAGTCATGTGAAAAACTCAATAAAAATGGATTCTCTTTGTCTTTCACTGTCCTTCTCTCTTTTTTTTTTTAAATCCATGTTCTTAGTTAGGCAGAATAAATATAATCAAAATGGCCATTCTACCCAAAGCCCTTTACAGATTCAATGCAATCCCTATCAAGATACCAATGACATTCTTCACAGATATAGAAAAAGCAATTCTCAAATTCGCATGGAACAAAAACCCAGAATAACCAAAATAACACTCAGCAAGAAAGAGGAAGCAGGAGGTATCTCAATTCCTGACCTGAAATTATATTATAGGACTATATGAACAAAAACAGCATGGTATTGGTATCAAAACTGAACTGAGGACCAATGGAATAGCGGATTCTGAGATGAATCCCCATATCTTTAACCATCTCATGATAAACAGGGCAAAAGCAGAGTGGAAGAATGACAGCCTGTTCAACAAATGGTGTTGGACAAACTGGACAGCCATATGTAGACAACTGAAATTGGATCTCTACCTCTCTCCCTGCACAAAAATTAAATCAAAATGGTTCCAATATCTGGATATTAAACCAGCAACTTTACAACTGCTTGAAGAAAAAGTAGGATCAACACTTCAGGACATAGGGGTCAGCTCAGCCTTCCTTAACAAGACTCCCATGGCACAAGCATTAAAGTCAAGAAAAAAATAAATGGTATGCAATTAAACTAAAAACCTTTGCATAGCTAAAGACTTAGTCAAGAGTGTCAAGAGAGAACCTACAGAATGGGAGAAAATCTTTGCCCTCTACATCTCAGACAGAGGGCTAATATCCAGAATATACAAAGAACTCAAAAAACTAAACACCAAAACCACAAATAATCCAATCAATAAAATGGGCTACAGAACTAAACAGAAATTTCTTAAAGGAGGAAGTCCAAAAAGCCCATAAATATATGAGAAAATGCTCTCTACACATCACTAGCAATAAGAGAAATACAAAACAAAACTTCACAGAGATTCCACCTTACTCCTGTCAGAGTGGCAAAAATGAAGACTACGAAGGACGACAGATGCTGGAGGGGCTGTGGGAAAAGAGGAACTCTGTTCACATTGCTGGTGGGACTGCAAACTGGTTCAGCCACTCTGGGAAGCAGTGTGGAGACTCCTCAAAAAGTTGGGGCTGGAACTGCCTTATGACCCTGCTATCCCACTCCTGGGTATTTTCCCAAAAGAGCTAGAATCGACATATTATATCAATATTTATAGCAGTTCAATTTACTATAGCTAAATTATGGAACCAACCCAGATGCCCCTCACTTGACCAATGGATTCAAAAACTATGGTACATATATACAATGGAATACTACTCAACTATTACAGAAAACAATAATATGGCATTTGCAGTCAAATGGAAGGACATAGAAAAAATTATGCTAAGTGAAATATCCCAAACTCAGAGATTCAAGGGCCAAAAGTTTTCTCTCATTTGTGGAAGCTAGAATACAATTGGAAACAGTATGATAGATGGCCAAATAATAACCTCAACATGTATGAAATTTTACATGAGCAGGGGAATCTTGCCTATGATGCTAGGAGACGAAGAGAGGGTAGCAGGGAGGTGGGGAGGGGATAGGAAGGATATCAAGGAGGATAGAGGGAGGGAGTATGGGGGAATCAACTCAGTGGGGAACCTTCAACTTCCATGAGAAATCCAATTAACTAACATGGGGGTTTAATAGGGAGAAACATGGAACCATAGGAAACCTAAGGGGGGAAACCATGGAATAGCATCAGCCTTGGCTTGCTCTGTTATACATTTGTTCTTGATTGTCTGGTAATGATTCCCTCCTAATTGTAAGGCCATATTTAACAAATAAAAAAGTACACTCAAAAGATGGGCAGAAAATGGTGACAGAGAAGCAGCTATCTCTCCTTTAAATTCCCAAACACCCCCAATGACTACCAATTATCCACATAGGCCCACAGGAGAACAAGATCCCAATCATTGTTGGAATTTAATCCTGTCATCCAGAAACAATTAGAAACATGGTAATTTGGAAGAGGAAGAATCAATCTACACCAAGCTAGGAAGTCCTGGAGGGGCTCAGTGGAACAGCCCACTCTGAGAGGGTCATCGACAGTGTGGGCAGATTCAACGGAGATCACTGAGAAACTGAGGATAAGAATCCCTTACGGAAATCTGCAAATCCTAAGACAAGCCAATTGTCCGGCTTTTCCATATTCACTGCCACACCTTGAGATCAGCAACCTACAACATGAATGAACACAAGGGAATGTGTGGCAGCCACTCTGAATAAATTCACTGAGCCAAGGGAGTCAGATCTGCCCACATTACCATCTCCCAATGGATAATCTCAGCTGAGCAGGTAAAAGAGCTGGTATTAGCCCAGATGATAATTCAAATCGGAGACAACTGGAACAGGTGAGTGAAAAATTCACCACCCTACATTCTCCTCTCCTCTCCCTCCCCAAGTTGCAAGCCTCTTGGCACATCTCAGTAGCACCATAAAACCCAGGGGGGGCAAAATCCCAGGATATTTGGTCACTTTGATTGTGACCACCAGAGGGAGCTCCAAGACCATACTTGAGCTGGAAACCAGACTGGATACTGAATATTTTTTTTCTGATTTTTATATGTGTATGCGTTTATTTGTATGTTGTAGTTGCTATGGACTCTTTTCTCTCAAATTCCCTTTTCACCCTACTTCTTCCTTACTAGTACTCTCCACAATGTCTGAGGTCTGGGCTCCTGGCTGGCACATGTCATTTTCATGCTATTTAGGTCCCCAAGTAGTTCACTTCTCTACTATCTCCATCCTGCCTTCCTTCCAGGAATAGCCAAGTCCTATTCCTCTTTCTTTCATCTTTTTTTTTTAAATCAGATTATACTACAGCATCTCTACTCTCTCTACTCTTGCTCAATAATCCCAAATTCCACTATACCTTACTATCTCATCTCTTTTGCTCTCAGGTACTATAAGCTTAACACCAACTAGCTCCAACTGAATATAACTGCTAAGCCCACCATTCCTTCCAGGGGTAAAATAAATAAAAAACAGTACAACAGCTATATAAGGAACATAATACTCAGTTTAATGCTGTTTACTGTATCCTTTGACTGATCATACTATTCTTCCTTAACTAGGGAGATACTGGAAATCTGATGTGAATGTCCAACTTGAAAACTGCAGTTTACTTTTAAAGAGGTTACAGATTGATGGTTAGTAATGTTGCTGAAGACAGTTGCTTAACCTTCTATTCCTCTCACAGGTGGTAAATAAAATAGTAACAGCTATAGAAAGAACAAAGCAATCAGTTTGACACTGTCTAATGTAAGTAATGGCTCTTCATATTGAATTTTTTCCTGTCTCATAAGGTATTCAAATTCATAAATGACATTATTACTTGTCAAGCTGGGGAGCCAGTAGTTGGAACTATACTCTCCAAATTCTACCCCACCCCAAATAAGCAAAGAGATAAAAACCCCACAACCTATCAACAAAGTCACGAAGTGAAATAACCAGAAAGATCTTGGGCCCTACTCCTGACACTGAAAATGAGGAAAAAAGGAAACGATTCCCCTCCTCAAACCCACAACTTCCCATTCAAGAATTAATGGATAGGAACATGGATGAAAACTTAAAAAAAAGTAACAACAATCGGATTATTAAAATGATCAAAAAATTGAAAGATTAAAAGAAGGATATAAGAAAGCAATTATAAGAGCAGAAAGACCAGTCTACTAAAGAATCAGAGATACTGAAAGGCGACATGGCATAGCTCTTAGAACTGAAAAACAGTCAACCAAATTAAAACCACAATAGATTAATAACAGATTAAAATCAGTACAAAATAGCCTTCAGCTATTGGACAACAGATACAAGCTGAGTAATCTTGAACTTAAGGAGGACAGACAAGAAAAAAAAACTTCTGATCATGATCAGAATTTCCACATATGGGATGAAATCAGAAGAAATAACATGAGAGTATTTGGAATGGAAGAGAATACTGAACAACAAATGAAAGGTAAGAAGCTTCCCGACACGACAAGCAAAGAAAATTTCCCCATATCAAAATCAAGCCACAAATACACATTCAGGATGTATATATGACCCCAAACAGACCTAACCAAATGAGAAACTCAACTCAGACACATTTTATTCAAAACAACGGAGAAAACATGGAAAGAATATTAAAAGTAGGAAGAGAAAAACACTAAGTCACATTCAGAGATAAATCAATAAGGACCATTGTGAATTTCTCACATCAGACCATAAAGGAAAGGAGAACATGGAACAAAATTTTTCAAACATTGGAAAATAATTCTCAAACAAAAATACTATATGCAGCAAAGCTCAGCTTCAAATTTGATGGGGAAATAAAAACGTTCCATGATAAGAACAAATTAGCAACATGAATGAACACAAAACCAGCTCTACAGAAAATACTCAAAGACAAACTTGAAACAAAGGAACAAGCAAACGACCCCCAAAGCCCACAAACAGGAAAGTTAATGAAAGCATGACCTACTAAAAGATATCCAAGATGGCACAAAATACTACAAAGGTCACAATAGCAGGGAACCAAAATCACATATCTATTCTAACAATGAATATGAATGTTCTCAGTGTCCCAATCAAAAGACAGATTAGCAGACTGGATCAAAAAACAATATCCAACAACAGGCTGCTTTTACAGGAGACCCACCTCATAACCAAAGATAACCACAGATTGAAGGTAAAAAGGTGAGAAAAAACCTACCACACTTATGGCACCAAAAAAAAAAAAAAATTAAGCCAATATGGCAATACTAACATCCAACAAACTACATTTCGACCAAAAATTAGAAGAGACAAAGGCCGTACATCTTCGTTAAAGAAATACTACATCAACAAGACATAACCATAGTTAACATTTATGCACCAAACTCCGATGTTGTCAAATACAAAAAAAAAAAAAAACTCCATGAAATTAAACCACATACTGATATCAACAGAATACCACTAGGAGACTTTAATATACCATTATCATCAACAGACAGAACATCAAAACCAAACAAAGATGTCCTCAGTCATCCATAAATAGAATGGACCTAACATACATCTAAAGAATATTCTATCCCAAATTAGAATTCACCTTGTTCTCAGCAGTGCATGTATCCATCCCCAAAACAGATTGTTTACAAAGGAAATATTAGCAAATACAGAAATGTTGATATAATTCCATGTATCCTATTAGACCACATGGTATGATCCTAGCAATTAACCGCAATAAAAATAACAGGAAGTACATAAAGACATGAAGATTGAATAATACCCTCTTAAATGAAAAATGGACCAAAGTGGAAATGAGAACAGGTATACTGGGAAATGAATGAGAATGAAGATGCAACATACCATATCTCTGGAATAGTATAAAAACATTCTCCTTTTTTTTTTTTTTTTTAAGAGAGGGACAGTAAAAGAGAGAAAGAATCAATTTTATTCAGTTTTTCATTTTGGTTTCTGTTGCTCTGACACTTCATTGTGTACATGATTCTGAGGTATAAACCCGCAACCCTGGGCATGCAAGGCAAGCACCAAAACCACTGAGCCACTACTCCAGCCCTATAAAAGCATTAAGAGATAAATTTATACCATTGAGTACCTTCATCAAAAATTATAAAAGAAACGTAATAAATAAATTTATGCTGTACCTCAAATCTTTACACAAAGAACAATCCAATCCCAAATCCAGTAGAACACAGGAAAAAAATCAGTATCACTGAAATTGGGGGGTAGGGAAATATATGAAGAATCAACAAAACAAAGGAATACTTTGAAAAAATAAATAAAATGGGCAAACCCCCCAAAACAACCTTACCAAAAGTACAAAATGAATCAAATCAGCAAAATCACAAACACAAATGGAAAACAACCGCAGTGACTCATCTGAAATCCACAACATTATCAGAAACCACTGGGAAAAACTACACTTCCTTCCAAGTTGGACAACCTGGAGGACATGGACAAATACCTAGCCATATACGACATTCCCCAATGGATGAAGGAGGATAATGACTTGGGAATTAATCTAACAAAGTAAAAGGCCTCTACTATGAAAACTATCAAACACTGAAGAAAGAAGACATGACAAGAGGGAAAGATATCCTGTGTTCGCGGTTAAGCAGAATCAATACTGTTAAAAGGATGAAACATCCAATCCCAAAACCAGCAGAAGGTAGGAAATGATCAGGATGACAGCAAAAATCAATGAAATCAAGAACAAAACAAATAAATAAACAAATAAATCAAGAAACAAGAAGCTGGTTCCTCAAAAAACTAAATAAAAATTGATCAACTGTTAGCCAATCGCACCAAAAGAAAAGAAATGAAGTAAATCAACAAAATCACAAATGAAAAGGGAGTGATAACCACTAACCCCAAAGAAATCCAACGGATTATCAGAACCTATTTGAAAAGATGATATGCCTCTAAATCAGATAATCTGGAAGACATGGACAAATTTTTAGACACTTACAACATCCCCAAACTGACACAGGATGATACGGAAAGCCTAAACATCCCATTAACAGGCACCAAAATCAATAAGACAATTAATAGCCTTCTAAAGAAGAAAAGCCCAGAACCCGATGAATTATACCACACCTAAAAGGAGGAGCTAACACTGCTCCTTATTAAGCTACTCCAAGAAAATGAAAAGCAGGAAATTCTCGCAAAAATATTTTGGTTTGTTTGTTTGTTTCTTAAAGAGAGGACAGTTAAGAGAGAAACAGAGAATCAATATGATTTTGCTTCTCATGTGGCCTTCATGCTCCGAACCTTCATTGTGCTGGGTTACCCACACATCCTTGAGCAAGCAAGATAAACACATAACCACTGAGCCACTTCTCCAGCCCCCAAAAAACTTTTTATGAGACAACCATAACCCTAATACCAAAACCCAACAAAGACACATCAAAAAAAGAAAACTAGAGACTAATATTTCTGATGGACATAGATGCAAAAATCCTTTATAAAGTTCTAGCAAACCACATTCAAAAACACATCAAGAAGGTAAGTCATCACAATCAAGTGAGCTTCATTCCAGGGATGCAAGGCTGGTTCAACATATGCAAATCAATAAATGTGATTCATCACTTAAACAGAATTAAGGACAATACCATATGATCATCTCAAATGATGCAGAAAAGGCTTTCAATAAAATCCAGCACCCAATTATAAGCAAAGGAACGTAACTATGTAAAGGCCATATATGACAAACCCTCAGCTAGTATATTAAATGGAGAAAAGCTGAAAGCATTTCCACTAAACTGAGGAAGGAACAAGTCAAGGCTGCATGCTCTCACCACTTTTATTCAATATAGTCCTCAAGACCCTAGCCAGAGCAAAGAGGCCAAGTGAAGGAAATCAAAGGGATGAGAAGAAATCAAACTATCCCTTTTTTTACTGATGATATGATGCTAAATCTAGAAGACTCAAACAATTCCACCAGAAACTGCCTGAGCTTATAAACAGATTTAGCAAAGTGACAGGCTACAAAATCAACATCAGTAAATTAATAGCTTTCCTATATGCTAACAATAAAAGGGCTGAAGAAGAAATCAAAAAATCAGTCCCATTCACAATATCCTCAAAAATAATAAAATACTAGGAGATTAATCTAACAAGGGAAGGAAAAGTACACTATAATGAAAACTATAGAACACTGAAGAAAGAAGTTGAAGCAGACCTGAGAAGATAGAAAGACGTTGCATGTTCTTGGTTGGGAAAAATCAATATAATTGAAATGGCCATTCTGCTGAAAGTGCTATACAGATTCCCATCAAGATACCAAAGTCAGGGTCTGGAGCGGTGACTCAGCAGTTACAGTGCTAGCCCGGCAGGCGCAAGTACGCAAGATGGAACCCCAGCACCACGAACACAACAAAGTACAACAGCCATGTGAAAAACTAAATAAAATTGGATTCTCTCTTTCTCTCTCACTGTCCTATTCTCTTTAAAAAAAAAAAAAAAAAAAAAAAGACACCAATGTGATCCCCGATGTGATTCTTTACAAAGAAAAAGCAATTCTCAAGTTCATTTGGAATAACAAGAAACCCAGAATAGCCAAAACATTACTGAGCAAGAAAAAACAAACAGGTGGCTTTGCAATATCAGATCTAAAATTATACCATAGAGCTGAAGTAATAAAAACACCCTGGTATTGATATCAAAATAGGAATGAAGACCAATGGAATAGAAGACTCCAAGACAAACCCACAAATCTTCAAAAATCTGATATTTGACAAAAGAGGTCAAAAGGTAACATGTAGGAATGACAGCCTAATTAACAAATGGTACTGGACAAACTGTACAGCCATACGCAGACAACTTAAATTAGATGTCTTATCTCTCAGCCTGCACAAAAATCAAACCAAAATGGGTCAAGGGACTAGGAATAAACTAGCTACCATACAACTGCTAGAAGAAAAATTAGGAGCAACATTCCAACATATGGGAGTAGGCAACAACTTTCTCAACAAGACTCCCAAAGCCAAAAAATTAGTGCCATTAAACTTAGAAGCTTTTCCTCAGCCAAAGAAGTGCACAAAACTGTCAAGAGATAACCCACAAAATGGGAAATAATCATGGTCTCTGATTCCTTACAGGGGACTAATATCCAAAATTTACAAAGAAGTCAAAAAGCTTAATATCAAAAACAAACAATCAAATCAACAGATGGGCCAGAGAGCTAAACAGAAACTTCTCAACAAAAGAAATCGAGCAAACGAACGAATATATAAGAAAGTGTCCTAACTCACTAGTAATCACAGAAATGCATATCAAAACTACAATAAGATTTCACCTTACTCCATTCAGATTGGCAAAGATGAAGAATATAAACAATACCAGATGCTGGAGGGGTTGCAGGCAGATACCACACTGTTCATGGAGTGGAGACTCCTCAAAAAATTAGGGCTGGATTCACTGTATGACCCAGCTATCTTTCCCCTGGGTATTTTCCCAGAAGAGCTAGAAATCAGCACATTACAGTGACACAACAAAGTCACTGTTCACAGTGGCTCAATTTACAATAGCAAAATTATGCAATCAACCCAGATGCCCTTCACTGGATCAATGGATCCAAAAGCTGTTTTATATATATATGCTATCGAGTTCTACTCAGCTATCAGAATAATGGTATTACAGCCTTTGAAGGTAAATGGATGGCAATAGAAGAAAAAATTATGCTGAGCTAAATTAGCCATACCCAGAGACTCAAGGAACAAATGTTTTCCCTCATTTGTGGAGGATAGAACAAAACCCACTTTTTATCAAAGCAACACATTCTAGGGAAACCACAGATAAGTGGTGGGGAGAAGCAGGAAGGCAGGATCTAGAGGGGGAATCAACAATGTAGCCTACTCTTTACTCACCTGAAAAGCCAAATAATACTTGTGCAGTCATTTAATTGTGAATAAAATAAATTTAAAAAATAAAAAGATAGAGCTTCCCAAGGGCTAAGCTATACCTCCCAACAACAACAACAAAAAGGCCATTCTGCCAAAAGCACTATGCAGATTGAACACAATCCCCATCAAAATATCTATATCATTCTTCAGACACAGAAAAATCAATTCTCAAATTCATTTGGAACAAAAAGAAACACAAAATAGCCAAAGCACTACCAAGAAAAAAGAAAAAAAAACAGGAGGTATCCCAATACCTGAACTGAAATCATACTATGGAGCTGTAGTAACAAAAAAAGCATGGTACTGGTATAATAGAGAGGACGAGCAATGGAATGGAACAGAATACATTGAGAACAACCCACAAATCTTTAACCATCTGATATTTGACAAAGGGGGCAAAAATATAGCTTGGAAGAAAGAAAGCCTGTTCAACAAATGGTGCTGAATGAATCAGACAGCTATATGCACACAACTGAAATTAGATCCTTATCTTTCACCCTGCATAAAGGGGGCAAAAATATACCTTGGAAGAATGAAAGCCTGTTCAACAAATGGTGCTGGATGAATCAGACAGCTATATGCACACAACTGAAATTAGATCCTTATCTTTCACCCTGCACAAAAATCAAATCCAAATGGATCAAAGAACTAGGAATTAAACCAGCAACTGTACAATCATTTGAAGAAAAAATAGGATCAACACTCCACCATATTGGTTGTAGGCACCTTGTTCCTTAACAAGAGTCCCATAGTGCAAGAATTAAAGCCAAGAATAAATGAGTGGGATGCTGTTAAACTGAAAAGCTTCTGCTGAGCTAAGGAATTAGTCAAGAGTGTCAAGACAGAACCTAGACAGAATGGAAGAAAATCATGGCCAGCTATCTCTTCGACACAGGGCTAATATCCAGAATATACAAATAACTCTAAAAACTTAAAACCAAAAACACAAACACTCCAATCAATAAATGGGCTATGGAACTACACAGAAACTTCTCAACAGTGGATGTTCAAAAAGCCAATAGAGGGGCTGGAGCAGTGGCTCAGCACTATCATGCTTGTCTGGCATGTGTGAGGACCCAGGTTCAAACCCCAGCTCCAGATTACACAGCAAGTGTCGGAACATCGAAAACCAGATGAAAAACTTTAGATCGATTCTCATTCTCCTTCTCAAAAATAAAAAAGCCAATAGATATATAAGAAAGTGTTCTACATCACTAGTAATCAGAGAAACACAAATCAAAACTGCACTGAGATTCCTCCTCACTCCAGTCAAAATGGCAAAAATGGAAGACTACAAATTATAACAGATGCTGGAGGGGTTGTGGGGAGAAAGGAACACAACACACTGTTGGTGGGAGTGCAAACGTTGTACAGCCTCTCTGGAAAACAGTGTGGGGACTCCTCAAAAACTAGGAATGGAAACACTATACAATCCAGCTATCCCACTCCTGGGTATTATCCCAGAAGAGCTAGAATCAGTGTATCACACAGACAGAGCTACATCAATGTTCATAGCATCTCAAATTATAAAGAACTATGGAATCAGCCCTGATATCCCTCACTGGTGATATCATAGCTTTTGCAGCCAAATGGATGGAAATGGAAAAAATTATGCTGAGTGAAATATCCCAAACAGAGACTTAAGATTAAGAGTCAAATGTTTTCTCTCATAAGTGGAAGCTAGAGTCAAATGTTTCCTCTCATACATGGAAGCTAGAATAAAACCTAAGATAGGATGAAAGTCAAGTTTATTTAACAGACCCACCAAATTTGAAGTAACATATAAGCTGTGGGACCTACAGCTATAAGGGGCAGGTAAGAAAGGGAGTTCCCCTCCTTTCTGAGAGGGAAGCAAAGGGGCATGTTCAATACTGTAGAGTACACTTGATTCCCATGAGAAGCCCAAATATATACAGGCACGCACATAATTCTAGCAATTTCAATGATTAAAATAATATGTATGGTCATTTAAATCTGTAACATGGGGGAATTACAGAAGAGACGTAAGATCAGGAAGTGGGGCAAGGTGGGGAGATCCTGGACAAGGAAGAGGTTTAAACTACTCTGTCATTACATATTTATGTATGAATGTGAAGCAATGAATCCCCCTTCATTATGTAAGACGACGTTGAACCACTTTAAAAAAAAGAGAGAGAGTACACTCATGTAGAAGAGAATAAATCTGATGGCTACCTAGGGTTTGAAGAGATTTTTATGACAAATTATTTTATTATCTGATATGGGTTTACCCAATAGACAAATGATACTGATCCTTTAAACTTATTATCAGTGTGTTAATTCAGCAATTCTTAAAGCAAGCCTTGGAGACCCATGATCTTTCAGGAAGCCTGTAATATTATAACTACATCCTTTCATTGAGACATTATTCACCATTCTCACTCTCATTCTCTCAAAGTAGGCAGTGCAGTTTGAGAGGCTACCTGGCAGACAATAATGTCATACTGATGGCTAATAGGATGTCCATTTACTATTCTTGTGCTCTAAAAAATTTATTTTAACTTGGATATGGTAAAAACTGATAAATTTAAAATATTAAAACAAAAATAATCTCTTGCTCAATAACTTTTCAGAGTTGTAAGGGGATGTTAAGAACAAAATGAGAACTATGAACCTGTTACACTCAAATCAAAACCCATTTTCTAGAGTTTTAGTAGAAAGTTAATTTTTAATGATTTTACAAAAATCATCAAGTACATAAGACATTTTCTTTAAAGCAAATCTAAGATATTGAATTAAATAATGAGCAAGTTAACAGCAAAAAGTGTTAATGATTCGTAGAAGCTCATTAAGAACTATGAATATATAACAATTAAGCAGTAAGTACCTGGAAACAAGAAATGTACAACACTGCAATTCAAACTTTATTTAAAAAACTTAAGAGAAAGCCTTAACCCTACATCAATTAATCAAAAACTATGTGCAGTGCTTTTGTCTGTAAAGAGTCAAAAATGAGAATAATAAACATAAAGGAATTTATTTTTCATGCAAAAAAAATCTAAATAAAAAAGTCTCCAAATAAACCAAATAGTCGCTCAAAGAATGAAAAGTTAGTTTTAAAAAATAACTTTTTAGTGCACTTAACATTCTTTTTCAAAGGAAAATTTTTTTAAAATATATGTACCTGAAAATGGCTGGGTTGCAGACGTGCTTCGGGTCCAATGCTTCTCCCTGTATAAATTCATAGCATAGTCCATTATTGAAGGTACAGTAGAGTTGTGGTGCACAGCCATGAGCCTGCAACACTCGGAAACTCTTCACTTCTTCATCTCGATCAACCAATAACTCAGTCTTATTGCCATAAATTCTCACCAGGACTACATCTTCCATGGTATTACCCACATAACAGCCAATGAGTTTATTTGTGATTCCATCTGTGAAAAGCTGCCAGAAAAAGAAAAACATGGGGGGAAAAAAACAATTACATGGTTTTAAACAATGGAACAAGAGATAACCTGAATATAATGAGCAAATTAATAAAAATTTTTAAAGAACACTAGGGCTTGGGGCCATAGCTCAGTGGTAGAGAAGGTACTTAAGCAAGCACAAGATGCTGGGTTCAATACCCAGCACCCTGGGAGTGGGGAGAAAACACCTACTTCTTAATATAGAATAATTTTTGGGACTGGGAATGTTGGCTCGGTAGTAGAATGTTAGAATGCACAAGACCCTGGGTTCAATGCCCAGCACCACAAAAAATAAATAAATAAATAATAACATATTTGGAGGGTTGGGTACAAATGTAACTTGGTGGTAGAGCACTTGCATAGCATGTCTAAGACCTCAGGTTTGATCCCCCATACCACACACGCAGAAAAAGAGCAAAGTTACTATACAATTTTGTCTCACATTGTAATTTTAATTGTACATTTAAACAATGTTTAAAAAATCGCACATACTTACAATAACATCTTCCTTGATCCACAGGTATTTTCACTGTCTCCAATATTTCTATACAACACTTTTTGTTACCTGTTGTACCTCAGTCTGTCTTATATCACAATCACTGTGTGTGTATGTGTGTGCACGTACACACACATGGGTTCAACCCCCACTACCAAAAACCAGCAATCAGAGCCTGCCACAGTGGCACATGCCTAAAATCCCAGAGATCAGGGTGACTGAGACAGGAGTATCCCAAGACTGAGGTCAGCCTCAGCTTATTATGGACTCTTGTCTCAAAACTAAAAAAAGGCTAGGGATGTAGCTCAGTAGTTTAACACTCCAAAATGCCCCTTGACTCAATCCCTTGGACCTTAAAAAAAAAAAAAAAAAAATCAAGTGATTAGCAATACTAGTTCTCAAAGTCTATTCAAAAAATGTGTAGCTTTCATTTTCCTCTATACTAATCTGATACTAGAATTTTTCTATTTGCCCCAATTAAATTCAGATTCTCAAGGGGAATAAAGGAAGGAAAGGAAAAAATGAAAGTTATAATGACATTTATTTGGACAGCTAGGCAAGAACAGGAGAAAAAGGATTTGAGTTTTGAAAATCCATACAATACATACACACACACACACACACACACACACACACACACACACACAAACACACACACTCTTAACTCCATAGAAAAAGGGAAATACTTCAGTTTCAATTATATTGTGATGATAAA
Organism: Aplodontia rufa; assembly: GCA_004027875.1. Classification (NCBI taxonomy): domain Eukaryota; kingdom Metazoa; phylum Chordata; class Mammalia; order Rodentia; family Aplodontiidae; genus Aplodontia; species Aplodontia rufa. The sequence continues at coordinate 38,944 of PVKS010003869.1, forward strand.
TGACATAGGAGAAAAAAGGTTTGGATTTTAAGAGGAAGGTCTGAAGAGGAAAATATTTACTAAAATTAATATAGATCAGATAAGTGTTTAAAGGTTTCTATATACAAGGTACAGCTGTTTCTTTGTTCACTTAATGCAGGTACAACTTGTAGTTATACCTTGAGCTAACGTAGAGACTTATTTTGAATATCTGTGTTTTTAAATATGGATACACACAAATACAGCTGGTCCATTTACAGTTCAAAAAGACTATAATGGGGGGCTGGAGCGGTGGCTCGACAGTTATGGTGTTTGCCTGGCGTGCATGAGGACATGTACACACGAAGTGTTGGAGCAACAAATGCCACATGGAAAACTAAATAAAAATTATTTCTCTCTTAAAAAAAAGAAAGAAAGAAAGAAAGAAAAGACCATATAGGGGGCTACCATGGTGGTTCAGTGATTGGAACACTTCCCTGGCATGCGCAGAACCCAGGTTAGTACC
>PVKS010003869.1:39527-78562 GCA_004027875.1 Aplodontia rufa
CCCAAGGGTTCAAGGCAAAACAGCAAGATCCCACTTCAATCAATCAATTTGTATTGAAAAGCATGTTGTTTTTATTACAATGCCATATCAATTTACACATAGTATTTTGCAACTTCTTCATGTGTCACATAAACAGAATATTTTAATTACTGTTATAAAGACAGAACTAGAGTCTGGAGCAGTGGGAGCAGTGGCATGCGCAAGTACGCGGTTTCAAAAGAAAGTCACATGAAAAACTAAATAAAAATTGCTTCTCTCTCTCTCTCTCTCTCACTGTCCCTCTTTCTTAAAAATAAATAAATAAATAAAAATAAATAAAGACAGAACTACTTAACATTTTGAAATGCTTTCAATGAATGAGTCTAGGCTCCTCAAATTCCAGAAATCATCATCTGTTTTCTCTATCTTCACAGCAAATAGTAAGTACTTAATAGTTTAAAAGAAACCACAAGAATCCATACAGTTATTAATATTAATGTTTAATCTGTACATTAGACTCTATTTTGTGGCACTGTGTGAAGGATTAACGAACAGTGCTTAGCAGAAAACAAAGTTCTTAAATGTAGCTAACTTTATACTGAGGTTCTTAACAAGACAGTAAAACAATTGATGATGAAATCATAAAGCAATGAATAATTAAGATAAAATCTGTATTACACTATTTGAAAAGTTATTTCCAATATATTTCTCTACTAAAATCAACATAGAAAAAATCAACATAGTTAAAAATCTTAAATATCACTACTTCTGGGCAAATTCTCTTTTCACATCTTAAAAAGTTATGCCTATAATTTAGTCTCAAAATGTCATTTAACATTATTCTCTCAAATTAGCCCTATGCTATGTTTGTTTTTATATGACTAATTATATTGTTAAACTTTAATCCCTAAAATTCATACCACTAGTTAGTGATTTTGCTCCATATCACCTCTAATCCTTAGTTTAAATTTTTTTTGAGATGAGGTCTCCCTATAGTGCCTACACTGGTCTAAAACTACTGTAATCCTCCCACGTCAGCCTGAGAAGGTGAAATTACAGGTACACTCTACTATGCCTAGCTTTAGCTTAAATAGTAACATCATTTAAACACATCCAATTAATAATTGATTCTAAATTTGTTCTCTGCCTTATTTTACCATTTTTAAAAAACAACATATATGTTAAAAACCAAGATTTAAACTTATTTTACAAACGCCAAGAATTCATGAGTCTCTTTACGTTTTTTTTATTCTTTAATATTAATAATGATACCATTTACTCTGAAAATTGGTGATTAAAATAAATTCAGAATTTATCCTCATCAGGTCTGTGGCACACACCTATGATCCCAGCCTATTTAGCAGGCTGATGTAGGAAGATTGCAAGTCTGAGTAAGACTCTGTCACAAAATTTAAAATATATATATATATTTATGTGTATGTGTGTGTACGTATGTGTATATATATATATATAATCATTCTAGCCCGAGATAATGTACTTATGTAATAAGTACAAAAATAAATATATATATTTATCTTGGACTAGAATGTAACTCAGTGGAAGAGAGCTTGCCCTAGCATGTTCAAGACCCTGTGTTCAATAATACACAATACTCCCATTTCTTTTTAAACAAAAATGTGTCCTGTGTTTTCTATGAACTATACGCCATAATATCCAGACAGTCCTAATGTGTAAGAACAGTTCTCTTAACAAAGATATAAATGTGGAAGAAATAACAGAACCAGAAAATCAATACTTTACAACGTCCAATGGAACAATTATTCAAACAATCTTTAATGATTAAAACCATTAGGTGAAACAATGTTGGAGAATTGTATGGTAGGAATCATGTCACCTCCTGAACTCACTAAAAAAAAAAAAAAGTCACACCTCTTCACATGATTGAATATGAAATACATTGTACCACCCATGATCTGGAATTCAATCAAACTTCTGGATCTCTGGGTTTTGTCTTGTTTTTTGTTTGGTTTTGCAAATACAGGATTTAAAGAAACACCACAAAGAACCACAGGGGGGAAAAAAATTCAGAATGTTGCTATGACTATGCAAACAGACCACCAATAATTAATGGCATGATTAGCATACGACTTTTTTTTTTAAAAAGAGAAGGACAGTGAGAGAGAAAGAAACTATTTTTATTTAGTTTTTCAAGCAGCTTTCAACTTCGTTGTGTACATGGTGCTGGGGTTCGAACTCTCATACTAGTGCATGCCAGGCAAGAGCCGTAATCGCTGAGCCACCTCGGCTCCAGCCGCTAGCATAGAACTTTAAAGAGGTTTAAGAAACATTAACAACCAATAAAATGCATACATCTATTTTGTTTCCTGATTCAAACAAATCAGTGTAAAAATATTTTTGAGGTAACTGGGGTGATTTGACTACGGACAATCTACTAAAGGATACTTAGAAGCTACTGCTAATTTTACTCAGTGTAACAATAGCATTGCGATTGTATAAGAATATACTGAGGTTTTTTCTTTTTTTCTTTAATGATACTGGAAATTGAACCCTGTGCCTCACCATGCTAAGCAGCACCATACCACTGAGCTACATTCCCAACCCTGTTTTTACTTTTATAAATAAACATTGAAATACCAGAGGGCAATTACTTCAGGTCTGAAAGTTGCTTTAAAATATTTCAAGTAGGTTAACAAAATAAATGAACCAAATGTGGATTCTGGATAATGGGTATATGAATATTCAATTCTTTCTCTCTAAGCATGTTAGAAAATTAAATTTTTAAGTTGCTTGATATAATTAATCAAGGCAGTGAGAAACTCTCCAAAGTTTCTGCTAGGGAATTACATAATATTGTAAAAAGTACATAAGTACAAATTCCTAAACAAATAAATGAAAAAACATGAAGATAGGTTTAAAAAGAGGAGGAAAAAGTTAAAAGATCCAAGTGCAGGAAACTGAAGAATAGATTACTTGGCCATGTACCCCACTTACTTTTAGACACTAACTTCTTTGTCCTTCACTTCCCAGCCCAGTTTTTTGGAAAAGATTTTATATTGAATGCTTCCACTTTCAAGCTACCATCTGCTATTTTTTTTGTTAACTTTTTTAATCAAGCAATATATGTGGCACAGGATTTTAAAAAGTTACCTAGTACTGAAAGTTTGATAACAATCAACAATGGCACTACCTCAAACTATTTTTCATCTTTCATGATATTTAACCCTTATTTTTATATCACTCTTAAATTGTTTTGTTATAACAAAGTCTACACATTAAGGGATTCTTATAAAATAGTTGATTTATATCAACTCCTTCTCTTACACAAACACCCTTCTAGCCTCATTTACCATAGTAAACAATGTATTTATCCTCATTTATCCATAGGTGTAGGTATATTAAATTTTTGCTTTATCAATCTTCAATTACACTATTACATATACAATCTTCCAAACCATAAGATGAGGTGTACTATAAATTTCCTTTCCCAGATAGTTTGTTTCCGCTTTAATAATTGCTTCAATTTGTTATTTGCTTTCCTATTCATATACTCCCTATACTGGTGATTTCTGAACTGGGCTGTAAAACCTGGAAGAATGGAATAGGAATACAAATGGGCAAAGCTTTGATGTCTCCCCGAAATACACAAAGGCATGAACACACACAACACAATACTACCACTTCATCCTCAACTATTTTACATACTGTACTTCGACAAGTGATTTTATTTGAAGGAAGAGTTTAAACCCTGAAGAAAAGGTTGAAGACTGGGGATTTAGTCCAGTGGTAGACTGCCTAGCATACAAAAGACCATATGTCCAAGTCCCTATGTTCAAGCCCCAGAAACAAAGAAAAAAAAATGAGAACATTAGTTGAGACACAACTTCAAGACAGACAGATATATAACCCCCAAAGGAAATAAAAAGAATATAATGATTAAAAGTTTTCCAAAAATTTGATGAAGAAATTTAATCTCAAAGATCTAAGAAAAAAGCTCAACAAGCCTCACGCCCAAGAAACATGAAAAACTACATGAAGGCACATCATAATAAAATTTCTAAGTATCAGAAATAAATTATTTAATGACACCAATTTGTTTCTTTTTTTGGTGAGGGCGGATGATTTATTAGGGACTGAACCAAGGAGTGCTTTACCACTGAGCTATATTCCCTAGGCCTTTCATTTTTATTTTTCATTCTGAGATTGGGTCTCCTTGAAGGCAGCTCCTCCTGCCTCAGCCTCCCACATAGCTGGAATTACAGGACACTACACCAGGCCCAATTCATTCCTTCATCCAGAGGCAAAATCAGGAAATCATCCTTGAATCTTCTCTCTTCATTCTCATACCTGAAAAATTTACTCCCTAGGTATTTCTTAAATCCTCTCCTTCTATCCCCACTCCCACCACCCTCATCAGGATCTTGTAAATCTCCTATCTGCAGTACTGTAATAGCCTCATTGCCAGTTTAACTACCTCTCCCCAAAGAGAAAAAAAATAGTTCTCTACAATGGCACAATACTCTATATCTAAAGTATAAAAAGAAATAGTTGAATATCTTCAAATGGCTTCATGCTGCTTAAAGGATAAATTCCAAACTCCTCAGGGTATCAAGTTCCTTTATACTTCTCAACCTATCTAACAATCTGACAAACTTTTCCTTTCTTTGCTTCACCTGATTAATTGATAATTTCCTTGAAAATTTTAGCACAGTAGTTACCTCTTCTAGGAGGTGGTCCCTAAATTTATATAAGGCATAAATAATTCTCAGTACTTGACAGTATCCTACCCATTGAATTCACTAAATGTATTATAATTGCTTAACTATTTCTACATACCATATTACAATGTGAATTCCTCTGAGACTTCGAAAACATCAAAGAAAAAGACAAATCTGAACATAAAACAGATGGGTTATATAGAAAGAAAAAGACTCAAAACTGCAGAGAGAGAAAAATTAACTATAAAAGTAAGTATATTAAATGCAAAAATAGTCAACGACTTAATTAAAAGACGAGGTATGGAAAAGTACGGAAAAAACTAGCACAGCTGGTGCTTTACAAAAGACAAGCAAAAAGAAAACTGATATAACTATCCCACATCAGACAGAACAGATCTTAACAAAATATTATTAGACATAAAAAGGGACATTTTACAATGTTATAGGAATTGATCCAACAAAAAGATACACCAACTCTATATTTATAGTATCAACACAGCATCAAAATATATATAGCAAAAATGGATAGAACTAAACAAACCCCACAATAATTGTTGGAAACTTAAACATACCATCAAGACCAGATTTTTAAAAAAAAATTATATATATATATGAGGTCTAAACAAAATAAAACACTGAATTTCACTGACATACATAGAACACCATATCCAAAAACAGAATATACATCCTTTTCAAGGCTAAAATGTCAAATGATATGTATGGTAAGATGTTAACAACATGGACTACAGGCCGGAATATAAAATAAGCCTCAATAAATATGAAAAGATTAAAATTGGTGTTTTATCAAACAGTGGACGAGAGCTAGACAGCAACAACACATATACAAAACAACAACAGTTAAGATGATAAAATTTTGTTTTATCATTTTTTTAAAAACTTAAAAATCATACATTCATTGGAAATTATTTGAATGCACGTCTAAGTAAACTGAGACAAAGAAAAAAGCACAATGGGAATTAGAAAACATTTTGTATTGAATGATATGAACCCATATTATCAAGCAAGTGGCATGAGTTTTCTGTTATCAGGAAGAGAAGTCTGAGTCAGAAAGTCTACTACATCTTGGTATCTGAGTCACCAAGAAAAAACACAATGAGCAGCAAAGCACTGCATAGAACAATGCTTCACTCATGCAGAGGAGAGAGCAAGATGAGCTTCTGCAGTGGCTGTCAGTCCCCCATGGCTAGCAGGCTCCTCACAAAAGCAAACGCAGACAACCAGCCTGCATACCCTCCTCTTAACATTTCGGAAAACGGGCCTCTGGAAAAAGGCAGTGTAGTGAGGTTGTGACATGTGACATATATCTTAAGCAAAACAAAGGAGGACATGCTGAGTCTGAAACAGGGAAAGATACTGCCACATAATGTGACAAGTTCAGCACAGGCTGTGAGGACACTATCTCCTGAAACACTAAGTTAGTGTTTCAGGACCATGGTTCTTTAAACTTTTTTTTTTTTTTTTTTGGTACTGAGGACTGGCCCAAAGGCACTCTACCACTGAGATGCATTCTCAAGTCTCAAGTCCTTTTATTTTTTTTTTTTTTTTAACTTTTGAGGCAGAGTCTCACTAAGTTAAGTTGCTGACGTTGGTCTTGAACTTGAACTCAAGACTCCTGCCTGAGCCTCTGAGTCACTGGGATAACAAGATGCACCATCTCACCAAGCTCATGGTCTATTCTTATGCTGGAAGAGAAAATACAAAGACTATACAAGAGACTACCTTTTCCAATATATACCAAAACTTGAGGGCAATTACAAGAACACCTAATCAATATGTAAATATATCAGAAATTTAGAAGGTAAAATTATCAGGCATGGGGTGAAGGGATAGCTCAGTGGTACAGTACATGCCTTGCATGAGTGTGACCCTGAATTCAGTCCCAGGTATCCAACCCCTCAATATACAAAGGCAAAACGTTAGTAATCTAGACTTCGAGCTAAAGAAGCTAGAAAAATAGAAACCCACTAACCTTCAAAAAAAGGTTAAGGCTGGGAATGGCAGCTTATGCCTACAATCCCAGCTACTTAGGAGGATGAGGCAGGAAGGTGTAGTTTGTGGCCACACAGGCAATTTAGAAAGACCCTATCTCAAAAAAATAAAAAGGATTGGCAAGTTATATTGTGTGCATGTATGAATATGTAACAACAAATCTCATCACTATGTACAACTATAATGCACCAATAAAAATTTTTTGAAAAAATAAATAAAAAGGATAGGGATGTAGCTCATTGGAAGAACAACCCTGGGTTCATCCCCCAATACAATCAACCAATAAATAAATAAAATTAGAAAGAGCAAAATTATCCATGAAATAGGAAAATTAAAGTCAAAACCTATTGTTTGAAAAGATCAATAAAGCTGAAAAATTTTTTTTTTTTTTCTTTTTAGAGAGAGAGACAGCGAGAGAGACAGAGAAAGAGAGAAACAACTTTATTTAGTTTTTCACATGGCCTTAGTTGCTCCAACACTTAGTTGTGTACGTGGTGCTGGGGTTTGAACCCGGGTCCTCCTGCTTGCCAGGCAAAGCCCGTAACCGCTGAGCCACCGCTCCAGCCCCTAAAGCTGAAAATTTATTAAAATAAAAAGAACAGGGTTGGAGTGGTTGACTCAGCGGTACAGCCTGGCATGCACAAGGACCCAGGTTCAAACCCCAGCACCACGTACACAACTAAGTGGAGGAAAAACAAAAACCAGGAAAAAAATTTAAAAGTTGTCTCTTTCTAAAAATAAACAAATAAATTAGAACACTAAAGGAGATACAACTTAATAGATTAACTGTGCAGATCTGGTAATTTATCCTTCACTTAAGGAACAATGTAAAACATGAACTATCAATATTAAAATAAAAGGGGTTGACTGGAGGTGTAGCGTACAGATATAGAGTGCTTGCTTAGTACATAAGGCCCTAGGTTCAATCCAGAGCACCAGAGAAAATAAAATGGGTTATGGATGTTTAACAGAATATTTAAGTAGTTACCTCCAGAATGGTTAAAAAAACAACAACGAAGGATAAATGAACACTGGTGTCTAGCTATACAACCTAACACAAAATTAGTTTTCAAGATTATGTAAGGATGCTCAAAAAATAAGGAAATTTCAAAAACTTGCAAGGGGCTAAGGGTATCTCAGTGCTAAAGACCCTGGGTCTGATCTCCAACACTGGGGCACAGAGCAGGAAGAGAAAAACTTGTGGTGTAGCTAAGAGAACAGTATACTTTAAAAATGTTCTTATGTAAACTTTTCATTTGAAAAAATGTCAATATTTATATGAAAAGGACTATATTGTAGTTTCTTATTTGTCTTACCCTTTCCCCTCCCCAAAAAACTGGGAATTTCAAAGAACAGATATTTGTTTTTTAATTTAGGCATCCAATATATACTAGGAGCGCAGTAGCAATAATTTTTCTGAGTCAGTATTTATTTCACCTTCGCAACCACGCTTATGAGTTGAAAATGTTACTGAATCCATTTTACAATTTTACAGCCAAAGACACTGAGGTTTAGGAAAGTTAAGTAAAGTACTGAACCTGGACTCAAAACCACCATTATGTCCAAATCCCATGTTCTTTACCACTATTAAAATTTTGCTATTGAGAAATTAAATAGGGGGCTAGAGCGGTAGCTCAGTGGTTCCAGAGCTTGCCTGGCATGTACAAGAAAATGGGCATCAGGTACACAAAGAATTGTCAGAGCAACAAAAGTCACATGAAAAACTGAATTAAATTGATTCTCTTTCTCAATCTCTTTAAAAAAAAATTAAATGGATATAAGGTACCATAACAGTAAGCAATCTCACTGAGATCCTAAGCAAGAATAAACATATTAGTTTTTATGTTAGGTTTACTAATCTAGCAAACCTTGTCATAATGTCCTATAGGTCTCTACTTAAGGAAAAATTTACATTGATGAGCTAATGAGCAAAATAATATTAGTCAACATTGCAAACAGAAAGGTCCTAAAACAACATTCAATAGAGTCTGTAAAACACTAATTCATCAGCATTTTTACAAGGAAAAACCATTTTTTTTCCAGGCTGAGGACTGAACTCAGGGCCTTGCGCGTGCTAGGCAAGCACTCTGCCACTGAGCTAAATCCCCAACCCCCAAGGAAAAACAATTTTAAGAGTTTCAGAAGAACTATTTTTTGGTGTCAGGTGCAGTGGTAAGCTCCTATAGTCCCTGTGACTCCAGCCTGGGCAACTAAAAAAAAAAAAAAAAAAGACTGGTGAAATAGTTCAGTAACAGAGCATTCCTGGATTTAATGCCCAGTGCCAGAGAGGAAAAAAAAATTATTCTGTTAGACCTAAGAAATCTGATTCAATTCTTTCTTCCTTTATACAATGACTATACAGAGAAACGTAAAGAAGGAAAAAATCCAAACTCAAGTAAATTAAGTAAAAAGCTGTTACATAACAAAATGAATCAATCACATCTTAAAGGAAAGCTGAAATGACCCCTTTTCTAAAATAGTGGCACATGGTGGGGAAAGGTGCAAATTTATGCTCAAGGGAACTTAACGCAAAATCTTTTCATGAAGGGCTGGAGCGGTGGCTCAGCAGTTACAGCACTTGCCTGGCATGCATAAGAACCCAGACTCAAACCCCAGCACCACATACACAACTGTCAGAAAAACAAAGGCCAGATGAAAAATTAAAAATTGATTAAAAAAACAAAACCTCATCTGTGAAGGCTGGAGCTAAACCCAGACCTGTGCGAAAGGTGATAACCTCATGTATTAGACCCAGCAAAGGATAGTAACACATAACCTAGGGCATTCATAGATATGTATCGGGAAGGAGGGGGGAGGGGAAAAGGTAGAATAGGGTGGGATCTATCCAGTAAATCTAATTTAAAAATACATATATATCATATTGTTACTTTGGATGCATTTTTATTGTACAATAACTAAATTTCTTAATAAAAAAATAAACTTCTCATGAGCCAAAAGTTACTTTTTTTCCTTAAGAAATTAATTTTATATACACGTAGCTTCCCTGCCTTAATCATGAACATAATCTTTATAATACATGAAAATAACCTTTTCTTGATCAAAGAGCAATCATTCATAAAATTGGTTCTTATCCCAGATCTGCCATATATAAACCACAACAAGTTCAGTTTCATTAAAATAAACATTAACAGGACTTATCTACATCTATTTCACAGGATAGTTGAGAAAATGCATGTTAAAGTGTTTTATAAACAATAACATTACTAAATACAAAGCACTATGGCCAGTATTATGTCTTAGATCCTATTCACAGATACTAAATCCAAAAATTCACAATCTACTTTTTATACTTTACTCTTAATCTTGTAAGAACAGAAACTGTATCTAAATTGAGATTATTCCATGTACCCAAAAGTTTTGAGCAAAGACTAGGCCTTCTATCATTTTGACTGCATTCAAATCTGTTTTGCTTCTTTCTGGATTTTCTAATAGTTCAGTTATCAGAATTGTTCTCAATAGTTCAGCCTACAGGACTAGTTACCACATAAGTATTACTACCGAAAGCTTTAAAACTTTAAAACATTTTAAACACACATGAAAAAATTTCTAAACATTTTGGGGGAAAAAAAAAAAAAGAGAGCTGTAAGTATAGCTCTGTAGTAAGCACTTGACTAGCATGCAGAAGGTCCTGGATTTGAATGATCCCCAGCACAGGAAGGAAGGGAAAAAAAAAAAAACCACTGGCTAAATTACTGAAACTCAACTGCCCTAAAACTATATTATAATCTATTGATAGATGATACACGCTTCCTCTTCTGAAATACAAGTTATGATTTTTTGTCTTTACAGTTCAAAGAAAACAAAATCGAAAAAGAAAGTATTGCCACTGAAATTTTTACTAAAGAAATCCTGAAGCATCATTAAAGAATCACAATGACCTACAACATGAGAAAGCACATCTATTGAGTTAAGAGGTGAACAGTCACCTATTCAACTTATTGATGTCCCAACTAATGGACCAAAAGCTTTGCTTGAATAAGGAAGGAATCTATTTCTAATAATCATCCTTAGAGCAAAAATAAGTGATAGTGTTTACCACCAGTTATAAATAAGTATATTAGAAATTCATATTATGAACCCAGAGATCTAAGTTAAAAGTTAAAACAGAGAAACCCGGATTCAATTGTAATTACTTCTCAACAATCAAAAATAGTTTCATATTACTACCTTTTGCAGTTTTGTTTACCTATACCCTGGCTTTATTTCACTGAGTTTCTCCAAAAAAAAAAAAAAAGAAAGAGAAAGAGAGAGAGAGAGAGAAATAGAACCTAATATAGTTGTTTGGGCAACTAAAATGTTTAGTTTTATTTTGTTTTGAATACATCCATCTGGCACATAATAGCTCAACCACAGTTATTATTACTATTGTGTAGACAATTACACCAAAGGAAATTCCAATCTTCAAAGCTTCAAATTTTAAAGTTACTGCTAAAAAAACAGCATGAGTTTACAAGAAATAGCAATACCTTCAATCAATAAAAGATTTTTGTTCAGTTTATAATCAACTGTCAGAAAATAAATCAATTTAAAAAAATAAATTACAAATAAGTTAATAAATAACAAGTATGAGGTCTGTGGATATAAGCAGTGTGGTAAAGCACTTGCCTAGCTAGCATGTGCTGCCTAGCATTCATGAGGCCCTAGGTTCAATCACTAGCACCACAAAAGATTCAAAAGAAAAAAAAAAAAGTTTCTATTTGGAAGACATTTCCTTAAAGGAAATATGTTAATTTTTTACTTAGACATGAAAATAATTTTGGATTCGCTATTCGTATACACTTGGCCAACAAATACTCCCTTAAAATTTCGCAATTCTTTGTTTTTTTTCTTCTAAAACATATGGTTCCTTTTAATCTGCTCAAAACAATTCTAGGCACTAAGAAATGAAACTAAAACTTATGAAAACCCAAGTGATTTAGAACCATTCTTGGACCTAATCACTGATCATATTTTATTCCTTTGTACAGGTGGCTGGGTACTTCAGCAAAGAATTAAATCGATAAACATTTCTGAATAATCTGATCAATGTATTGAATTAAGTCATCAAAATGAATCAGTTTTGGCTAAGTCAAATAAATGTTCTTACATTATGGCTCAGATCTAAAGAAAACCCCAAATAGCCCACACTTAAAAATTGCTGATTTGGTTTTTTATTTCCAAGGAAAAAGGACAAAAGGAGGTTCACTTTCAGGTGTAATTCAAAAATTAAAACTGCAAATACTAAAACCACATCATTCAAAATAAATGTTAGATGTAGGAACTCATCACTCCCAAGTTATTAGAAAACTCTTAGATTCTTAGAGAATGCTCGCTGTTTTTGTCTATGTACACAGTGATTCGAGAAAAGAAAACCTTCCCCAACCACTGACCATTGTATCATATATTACACAATATTAAAAACATCAATTTAGGAAAAAATATCAATTTATAAATATGAATTCAAGCAAAATAATATACGTAGTACTACCTAAAAACCGGATCTAGAATGCATGGCCATTACTTTGGAAATGGAGAATCCTCGCCAATCTGAAGACGTGGGAAGATAAAATGCAGAATAAAGCATCCACTGGAGTTAAGTCGCGGGGGAAGGGGAAGAAAGGGAAAGATCAGAGAAGATTAATTACTGCATTATTTATGGGAGGAGGCTGCTTGGGCCGGAAGACGAGAACCCGATTCAAGGAGTGGGAAATGGTTCATTTCGCAGCGAGAACGGACTGGGGAGTGGGAGGAGGGGCGACTATGAAAAGGAATCTTTCCCGGTGTGGAATGGGTGCGTCACTAACATAGCGGCTTCTGGAAACGAGAAAATTTGCCCCCGGGGCGATCTTAACAAGCAGCTAGGAAGGGGAGTGACCTTCCTAGGTGTGATGTGGGACACACAGGGCCACTTCCCCGAGGATGGGGCGGAGATGCTCCGCGGGTCCCACGGGTGGAGGCGCGAAGCCCAGGGCCGCGTCAGGGAGGTGGGGACCCGGGCTGCGGTGTGGGCGTTACCTGCAGGGTCACCTCCTGGGGGTCCCAGTGCGGCCGCAGGTGTTGCAGGAGGCTCAGGGCCCCTTCCCGGCAGCGCTGCTCTTCCTGATCTTGAACCGTGACGTTCAGCTTGGGCACCTCCGGGGAGCCGGGCGGGACGTGTATGTAATTGGCCATGGCCCAGGCGACGGCGGAGACTACCACAACGACGACGGCGACGGCGACCACGAGAACGGCGGGCGCCGACAGGCTGCTGGTTCCTTCCGTCCCGGGGCGCCCTCGCGGGAGGGCTAGGGGCGCTCGGACGGACGGGAGGGCGGCAGGAGAAGGGCTGGAGGCGACACAGGCGCCGAGCGGGGTCTGGACAGCTGCTGGACTGAGCCCGGGCCGCTCACGGGGAAAATTCCTCTGCGCTCCACCGCGGTCGACCGCGGAGGCTGCCGGGACTGGCCTGACGCTGGCGTCACGCCCGGGGCGGAGCCTCGGCCTGCGTCGGGGGCCCCGCCGGGTTTCCAACCTGCGGCACAAAGGGCCGGCAGCTCCGCCCCGGGGTCTCCGGCCGAGGGAGCACGAGGCCCCGAGCGCCGTGGGTCTGGCAAAGGCGGGGCTCCTCCGCGGCGAGAGCCGCAGCCGCACCGAAGCCTGCAAAGCCCCAAAGCCTTAGCGCCCCGGCTCAGGACTCGACTTGACTTAGGCTAAGGGTCTTTTGGGGGGAGCAAGGGACGTGTCCTGAAATAACCCCAGGCGCGGGCTCTGAACTTGGCCTGAGTCTAGGCAGTCGGGATGAGCTTGGCCGTCTTGAGCCTGAGCTGTTGTGTGCTGGGAGTCACAGTTGGGTTGGCAACTGAATTCCCATTAGCAGTATGCGGAGATCACACTATTCGGAACCAAATTTAGATATTTGGGTAAAACAACTACAATACTGAAGGAGGTTTTTAGGGTCAGATATTGTTATTACTGAGTTATCTGGAAAAACAGATCATAGGCATGAAGATGAAAGGAGAAATAGTTTTGAGAGTCAGCACTAGAGGCTGTATGACTGTCCTGTCATCCCTGAGTGGGTCCTGAAAGCTCACAGAAGGCAGCCTTGAAACCTTGAGCGTTAGTGTCTTAAATCAGCTCTAATTTCTGTTAAGGGAATACTGGAAACTGCATAACTATTGCGACTTCCTAATTTTTCCTTTATGATGGAATAAAGTGGACTAGAACTTGACCTCAAAATTTGACCTCAAGTTCATGGTGAATACACCTGTTAATATTAAAATAAACCCCTAACTGGACTCAATTAGCATTCAAAATGTTTACATCATTGGCATAAATTTATATTCTGATTGTCCAAAAAAAAAAGTCCTTGTAATTCACAAAACAAATACTTCAAGGATAACATTAAATTTCCTAAAGAAAAAGGAGGAGGCATATGGAGTTGTACAATAATGGCAGGAAAGTTGGTTCAACAGTTTCCCAACTTAGGCATTTTTTTTTAATCATATACTATGTGGAATGCCCTGGGTTGAATCCCCAGTACTAAAAAGAAAACAAAAATCATCCATACTCCAAGGAATACTAGACTATGTTTTCCTTCCAACTTGGGGGAAAATAACTAATACTTTCAACTTTTTAATAATGTATCTTTTATGTTTGCATAAAATTACATGTATTTTTATTAAACAGCTGACATTTTAAGCAAAGTATATTTTGTAGTCGTAAAATTACTTAACTACAAATTGTGAAAATTTATTTTACGAACTGCATTAAGTAATTTTAAAGAAGAATCCACTAACCAAAAAAAACTATTAGGTGTCTAAGAATAAAACTAACAAAAATGTGCAAGAGCTTTATAAATGGAATTATATTAATAGAAAAAATGAACCATATTCACAAATAAGAAAATGTAGTTATTATAAAGATGTCCATTTTCCCTGAACTAATTAAAACATACAATGAAAGAGCAGTTAAAAATATCAATAAGAGTTTTCACAGAACTTGTTTAAATGACATTAAAATTCATACCAAAACTTAAGGTCAAATAAATACTGCCACAGTTTTTTGTTTGTTTTGTTTTTGTTTTTGTTTTTTGCAGAGGGAAGATAATGTTGGAGATGAATTTGGGACAACTCATCTTATCAGGAATTATTACATAATTGATTTAGGAATGGGAAAATACACCAGTATGGGCATAGATCCCAGGGGAAAAAATCCCACATACATGAAAAAAGTGACATTAAAATTAAGAGGATGGCTCAGGAGGCTGCAGGAGAATCTCAAATTCAAATGAGCGAAACATTGACTTAAAAAATAAATAAATAAAAGGGCTGGGGGAGTTGATGGATATGGAAAATTATCAGAAATCACTCTTGTGAGCCAGACAGCAAACCCTCTACTCACTGTTTTGAAATCTACTGACTTAGGCCCTTATCAGAAAAAAATCACACTCTAAAGAAACTCCAGTTTTAACCAGAGAACTCACACCTTGGCCACCTCCTCCCTCATCCCCTCTATATCTACCCCAGGCAGTAAGCCGTTGGTGTGGGCAAGGGGGGGGTGAGTCCTGGACACCTTTGGTTTCCTCTCCAGTTTTGTCCTGAATAAAACCTATGTTACTGTTGAGCCCCTGTTCTCTGTATTTCCTTCATTTGCCTCTTCCTTTACATTAATGATGTCAAAACCTGGACCGGAACATGACATTCTCTCTTATCCTTCCCCTGCCACTTCTGCCTTACTCTTCATTTATCCTTCTTAACTCCCATTCATACAAGATTTGAGATCCAACGCACCTTCCAAGTTCACTACAGCTAAACGGCAACCAGTTCCCTACTTGAAATCGATCCCTTTGCAAGCTTACTGCTATACAATTAGAGAAAGAGCTCCTCTGGAAACCTCTTTTTTTATTTTTTTAAAGG
This sequence comes from Aplodontia rufa, assembly GCA_004027875.1. NCBI lineage: Eukaryota > Metazoa > Chordata > Mammalia > Rodentia > Aplodontiidae > Aplodontia > Aplodontia rufa. Next base: position 55,108 of record PVKS010003869.1, read on the forward strand.
GAGAAGGACAGTGAGAGAGAGAGGGAGAAATCAATTTTTATTGAGTTTTTCACATGGCTTTCATTGCTCTGACACTTAGCTGTGTACGTGGGTGCTGGGGTTTGAACCTGTGTACTTGTGCATGCCAGGCAAGTGCTGTAACCACTGATCCACCACTCCAGACCTGAAACCTCATTCTTGTCTCTCCCCTCTTTCTGTCTGGCCAGACTTCCAGATCACAGACCTATTCTTCATTTTGTACCCATGTGTAACACCAGTCATACTGATCGTCTCACCAGAGAGGTAAGATATCAGATCCCTCGCAGAGGGACCCTGCTAGAGATTGCAAGGGTCCTTACCTTGGGACCAGAGTTGAGGATGCCCACTTGCTCCCAAGTGATCCAGCTCTATCCAGTGGCAAGGAATAGAGGATACTTTGTTTTCTCCTATCACCTGCGTCACACCTCTCCCATTACTCAAAGGCCTGAATTTTGGAATTTGGGACCTTTGATCCAAAAATACTAACAGATCTTGATAACTTCCTATAACAAATTGGCAAAAGATCTGAACTGGGACCAGTGTTTCAAAGTTCCCAACAAAGGGTGGCTGTTCTGGGCCTTCCTTTGATCTCAACCCAATCCCTCTTTCTCTTCCTTCATCTCTCTCTCTCTCTCTCTCTCTCTTTCTCTCTTACCTCTCCTTCTGGTGTCTCAAGTAAAGACCATTCACATTGCTGGACATCACATCCACCACCAGCCATAACCTTTTGGGTGAGTGACTCTCTCCGACTCTTCAGGATTCCTGGGTTTCTCTCCACCAGAGTCCTTGGGGTCCCTCCTCAATCCATCTTGTCCAGCATGGGTCAGATCCCACCAAAACTTCCATAAGATACCCCCTTTGGGTGCCCTCCCAAACATATCCAGACCCTGGGTCTCCAAGACACAGTCAAACCTGAAAGACTGGTGTTTCAAGCTGGACGATAACAGTCACTGGCCTGAAAATGGCACATTTGACTTACAAGTTACAGCCATGGGGCTGGAGGGGTGGCTCAGCAGTTATGGCTCTTGCCTGGCATGTGTGAGTACACAAGTTCAAACCCCCAGCACCACGTACACAAGGAGGTCTCAGAGCAACGAAAGCCATATGAAAAACTAAATAAAAATTTTCTCTCTCTCACTGTCCCTCTCTCTTTAAAAAAAAAAAGGGGGGGGTGGCTGGAGTGATGGCTCGGCGGTTATGGTGCTTGCCCAGCATGCGCAAGTACAGGGGTTCAAACCCCAGTACCCACATACACAGCTAAGTGTCAGAGCAACAAAATCCATGTGAAAAACTCAATAAAAATTGATTCTCTCTTTCTTTCTCACTGTCCTTCTCTCTTAAAAAAAAAAAAAACTATCCACCACACTGGCAAATGGGCCAAGGTTCTCCATGCCCAGGCCTTCAGTCCAGGCCTAGTACCTCTACTCCAGACCTTCTTTCCACCCAAACGACTAAACTTTTCAAATTCTTCTCCTCAATGGAAAACCCCTCAAGGGATCCCTCTCTTAGAACCCCTTCCCTCTTTGGGAGTTCTGCTTCCCTTCTATTACTCTAAATCCTGTTACTTTGTTCGGTCTGACCCTGTGTCCATGGATTTCATTACTCAAATTTATAGAAAAGAACTCTGTTACATTTAGAGGGATTCACCCAGGATCTTTGGAAGAGAGAGTGAAACGGACAATTGCTCTATCACTTTTCTCCCAGGAGTTCTCTACTCCATTTTCTATGCTCTCTTTCTGTCAAAAATACTGGGACCCTGTCAGCTACATGGATGCCAGACTCAAGACTCAGGGAAAAGGGGCTGGAGCAGTGGCTCAGCGGTAATGATGCTTTGCATGCATAAATACACAGGTTCAAACCCCAGCACCATGTACACAAGGAAATGTCAGAACAACAAAAAACACATGAACAACTAAATAAATTGATTCTCTCTCTCTCTCTCTCTCTCTCTCTCTCTCTTAAAAAAAAAGAGAGACTCAGGGGAAAGGCTTTGCTGGGCTGACTTATCAATTGCTCTCTACCTTAACAGAGAGAGTGTCAATCTGATCTTGCTTCAGTGTCTTTTCATAGCAATTCATTCAATCAAGAAATTGAGGTCTCTCTCAGAAGCACCCTAATTCTCTGGCCAGGGCTAGTTAGTCTCTGGTTGATGTAAATGCAAGATCTTTAGAGATGATGGAAAGCCAATCAATTACACACAAATGCTCCATTTCCATTTTAATCTCCTTTCATGGTTTCTCACCTTATGGTTCAGGGAAGACCTCACTTGGCAGCTCCTCGGATAACTTCTTTGCATGATCTAAGGACTCCTAAGGTAGAGTTCTACAGGCAATCTACTAGTGAGTCACCCCTTTCTCTTTCTCTTTTTCTGTCTTATAGTAACCTCCTTCAGTGTTAGGGGACAGACAAATGTGAATGATGGGAACACTAGGATAAGATAATAATTCTATAAAATGGGTCCACTGTACTGAACCCACATGCTTTCTTTTCCAAAAGGCAATTTACCTGCAGGTAGCAGGCTGTGTCACATTCCTCAGCAAACTACCTCTTTGCAGAGGAAATGCAGGCCCAAAATAATATTAATAGGAGGAACCTGAGTTACCCTGAAGGAGACAACTTTGAGACCAAACCTTGAAACTCAGGGAGATACGGTTAATTCCTCCTAACCGGAATCCAATTAGAACCGGTCAGCATGGACCAAAGTGACCTAGAGTTGCTATGGCAGTAAGGACTTGAAAGTCTGATATCATCTTACTGTCAGTCAAAAGTTAAAGTGGAACTGGTTGGGACTTTCTGTAAACTTCTCTGGCATTCCCAATAAAACTGGAAGTGCAAAAGAGGCAATATCTGAATATCTTTTGCTTATCTTAAGAAACACTCTCTCCCCTTCTTGGTTAAAGGAGACATCTGGCCCATTCATGACTTAAAAAGAAAAAAGCAGCAAATGGGTAAATTAGATTTAATATATCTGGGGTAAACATTTACAAATGTGTTTGTTAGAGAAAACTAAGACTTCAACTGCTAAATATAAATTCAAGCACTCTTGGCTTCTAGAATTCTATAAGATTATTTGAGTCTTCTAAAGATTGCTTTGTTTCTGGGTCTTCACTGAAAGCAAGATTACTAAGAGTTAAAATTCTAACAGGTGTAATTCTATATATAAAGAGTACAAAAGGTTTTAGCTGTGTTTCAATTAAAGTACTGTAAATATCATAAAATATTTCACCTTTTTAAGAGGGGCAATTGAAAAACTCAGACATTTTAAAACAATTGGCACAAACTATTAAAGTTTTTTAAAGTTTCTTTTAAGATCAAATAAGTATTCAAGCTTTGTTTAAACTTTATGTAAAAGTTTGTAAAAATGAAAGTTTATGTAGATTTACAGGCATGGAAACCAATAAGTGCTCTCTTTTATATATTATATCTGAAATAGAAGGGTCACACTGTCACTTGAAAGTGTGGCTTATATCTCTTTGCTTTGACTAAGCCTTTTACTGACCATTAACACTGTTTCTTAAATGTATATTCAAATAGACTCGGGAAATAATACATGAAAATTTTATGGCAAGATACTTTTAAGAGGAAAAGATGAGCTTCAGAACTAAAACACTTAATATTTGTCAAGAGCCCTGCCTCACCTGAATGAAAGCTCATGTTCAGGATTCAAAGTAGTCTAGAATTAAGTTTATTTAAAGTTAAGCCCAAAAGATAGAGTGTTGTTGTTGTAAATATTATTGTAATCGCAAAATAAACAAGGTATATAAAATTTTTATATTATATATTACATATATTGTATTATATTTATATATATTTTATTTCTTGGTTCATAGCTATTGTACAAACTTAATATTTTCTATGCTTGTTAGTTCCATTTTATATTTTCCTTGTAATACTTTAAAACTGTTGTCTATTAGTGTTCTGGATAAGTACAACTTCTAACAGAAAAACCTGAATTAAAACGCACCATCACCTATAGGACAGAAAAGATATAGTACTAAGTTCAAGTACTGTGACTGTCCCAAATTAAACAAAAGGGGTAACTATAAAACCGTAAACATTAAAGTATAACATAGTATTCCCACTTTAAGACTGGTAAAACTGGCCTGCTGGATGTTTAATACCAAAACCAGGATAGCAATGTTAAGGAAGTTAAAGAGTAAAGGAAAAAGTCAATATTTTGACCCTTGCCCTGTTTGGTCAGCCAAAACTCAGGGGACAATGGAACTTCTCTAAGCCACCCAGTTCACAGTCTGCAAAGAGGATGTTTATTAGAAAGGGAAATGTCCCTGATGCTTCCAAGGGAAGCCACATTTGGTCAGCAAGACCTTAACCCATCCTGGCAGAAGGCAGCACTGGTAGAGGAAGGCTAAAGGAGCCAAAAGGCTTCTCACAGTGCCCAAGAGTGTCCTCCTGAGGAATCTCAGCTGGCATAGGAATAAATAGACAAAAAAGTCAGTTTTGACAAACTTAGTCTTAAACACCTGACAGAAGAGTTATAACCAAAGCACAGCATACATGGGCATTTAAAAGGAAAGACAATGATTCTTTTAATGTAATTCAAAATGTATACTTGTGTCATTCCTCCCACAAGTAAATAAAACTGGGAGACTATAAAGGAAGGGTTACAGAAGACACTGCCGGAGTCACAGTTTGTTCTAAGTCAGTTTGAGATCCACAAATTTCCCTAACCTCCTATATGGGTAAACTCAATGTGTTTTTCAGTGATATGATTGTTTAGTTTTAATATTTATCTCTCAGATCAATCTAAAAGATGTATTGTGGTACATAAAAGTGCTAACTAACTTTACAGAGAGTCCTAAGTGACACAACTAAAGGGACCTTTCTGCTAACACAGAGGTAATGCTAATAAAAATCTACATTACAGAAATCAGATGGCATTCCCCAACTCAAGGGGACATCTGTGCCTTTATAAAAATTAAATGTATTGCTAGCAACCCTACTAATGTTTCTAGAGATCTGAATGTCCTCCACTCACAAAAAAATGGCATGTCAGACCACACCCTAAGTTCTAATAAGTTACTATCTTCATGGTCTTCAAAAGCTGGGCTGATAACACTGTTATGTATTAGTTGCTTTAGAAAATAATGTTTTGTTGCATTGTTTATTGTTTTAGCATGATCCTTCCCCCACGTACACCATGTCCAGTCACCTGCCAACAACCACCGTCATGGACCTCTGGACTGCCCTGATGCACGAGATGCCTAGAGTCCATTAAGTACCAGGTGGTCATTGAAATATGACCCTCTGTGCAGCTGCCTTCCAACTTCTACCGAGGTCCCTAAGATAGACCCTCTGGAGAGTTTCCCTGACTGCCACAGCGAACAACCCACTGTCAGCACAAAGCAGCCTGAATGGTCATCACCCTTTATCCCCAGCAGCAATCAAGGACCTCTTCAGAGGAGAATTGAGAAAGGAGCTAGATCATCTGTAGGCAGATAGAAATGGAGACCTCAGAGAATAGGACTCCACCACCCAAACTAAAACCCTAGGCTAAAGCCTTTTTGTTTTTGACTGCCTGAATAATACAGGTTGGAGAGTACCCATGGTTTCAATCCCTGGTATCACCAAAAATAAACAAGCAGGCCTGGAGCTGTGTCTCAGTGTTTGGGGTGCTTGCCTGGCATGCCTAAAGATCTGGGTTCAAACCCCAGCACCACATACACAGCTAACTGTTGGAGAAACAAGGGGCCAGATGAAAAAAAAAAATAAAGTTGATTCTCTCTCTCTCTCTCTCTCAAAAGAAAAAAGAAAAAAAAACTTTGAAGACCAATTTTGCAATACTTAATACAGATTATGGTAGGCATCCTTTAACATCTAGCATTTTCGATTCCAGGTGTATAGTAAAATCCCACACATGTATATGAGAAAGTGTGTACAAGAATAATCACTGTGGTATTAATCATAAGAGTTTAAAAACTGGCAACAACAATCTGTCCCTCAATATGGAAATAATTGGATGATGGGTAAATCCATAGATGGATCGTACAACAAAATAAATATGGCAGATGGATTGTATGCATCTACTTATGCATACATTCAGGAGACAAGAGGGTCCATACAAGTCAGAATCAAGCAATAGTTCTGGAGACCCACCAGCACTTCTTGTTAGTTTACAACCTGTTCACTTCTCTATTTTTATTTCTATTTTGCTTCTGAGTTTTGTTTCTTCATGATTTCTGCCTGCTGGTTTCTCTTTGTGTGTCCTATCATTAAAATCTTACGCAGAAGTCATTCCCAGAGGCCCTTCCCATTGCTTCTCTTATCACAGCAACCTTTTATATTTTACATATCACTTATCACGCTGTAAGTTGTCTTGAAATCAACGTGTTTACCTTTTCTAGTGTCCACCTTTTGTACTAGGATGATGACCCCAGGAGAGCAGAGCTACAGCTTATCTTATCTATTGTCACATTTCCACTGCCTAGAATAGTGCCTAGGATATAAAAGATACCCCATAAATAAATGCATAAGCTAACCTAATTAGTTGTTGAAACTCTGCCAGTCTCCCAAAAGAATATCCCTCAGCCAGGGATTATATTAGCTGATCTCCATAAAGAACTCTATAGTTAACTCTCCTGCCCAGCCAGCCTATTAGTCTAATGGGCTGCCACCGGCCAGCCTGTCAGTTATCTTTGGGTGTGGAACAAATCTTAGGTACAGGGTGTCAGTAAAATTGTCTAGTATCTTGCAACACATGTCTAGATATAAGATAGTTATAAAAATATAGCATTATAATGAAGTATCCAGTACATTTTTGTGTCCCTCCTGTATTGAGCATGACATTGGGACCCTCTAGTACCTAGAATGGTTTTCCTCCTATGTCTGCTTCTTAAAATCCCACTTATTCCTCAACACTTAACCATCCAGCAATCTTCTTCACAGAGCTTATATGAATTTTCCCAATGCAAAATTACTTCTTCCTTTCGGTTATTTCTTTTTATTTCGTGGTGCTGTGGATTGAACCCAGGGCCCTGCCTATGCTAGGCAAAAGCTCTAACAGTGATCCACATTCCCAGCCCTACTTCTCCCTTTAATGCATCTGTTAAAACACCTAAAAATTTCTGCCTTGTGACACCTAGATTGTGCATTTAAGGCATAATAATTATGCCACATAGAAAAGATCAGAAAAACGTTTTATAATTTGTTACATAATGAACATTTTGTATGAGAGAATAAAAAGATCATTGAATATAGATCCAGGGGCTCTGGTCATAAAGGTTTTAATTATAATGGTATTAGATTTAGTTACCAGAGTAATCATATAAAGACTTTGCCAAAGAAAATATTCTATGAAATAAAATTATTTAGGGATGTCTAACAGCTAAATCATCACCCAATTGCAAACATGTTTAAAATGACATCATTCCTGTATACCTAACAGAAAATCAGAGTTAGCTAATGTCATTGTATAGTAAACTGAAAATTCAAGAATTCAAAGCATCTTAATCCCAGACATTCAAGAACAAGAAGGTTCTAACCTCCTCAAGAAAAAGAAAAGGAAGAATCCCTAACTGCTTAGATTTCAGACACACTATATCAAAATGAAGCTGCGCCTGTTCTGCATTTTACAACTTCAAGCCAGCCTAAGGGAACTGGTTGTCTATAAAACTGCTGCAACCACCTCATTAAACACCTAAGAAAGGCCTACTCTTCTATGTATGCTCGGTTTTAAGACCTAATAAATATTTAACTCTCTATTTCTCTCAGTACGTGTTATATCTGGCCTCTTTTTCCTGTTCTGAGAATTAGATTATAAATGTATTCCATGTATTAGATTACCACCTGAGAGCAGGAATTTTATCTTTTTCCTCTTCATATTCTCCGTAGTCTCAAGTCGGTGTTTTTGTGATTATAAATAGCAATTACGGGTTTAATTGAGCAAAGAAATATAAACAGTACCTAATTTTTATAATCTAAAATATTCATGGGAAAATATTTTTTTAAAGATCATTGCATGGACAATGAAAGAGGATCCATCTTAACAAAACTCAGATCACATTTTAAAGCCATAAATTGTGAGGTTGGCACAGAATAAACAGATCAATAAAGAAAGATCCAATAAAAGAAGAAAGACGTTTATTACTTAATGTATAATAAAGATAATTTTATTTATTTTGTTTTTTGAGAAAAGGTTTACCTATGTTGTTCAGGTTGTCCTTGCTTGAACTGCCGGACTCAAGTGATCCACCTACTTCAATCTCCAGAGTTGCTGGACTATAAGGGCATGCCACTGCACTAGGCTCAATAAAGGTAATTTGGGAATGAGGGTACTGGAAATTGAATCCGGGAGCACTCCACCACTAAGATGCATACCCCAGCCCTTTTAATTTTTTATTTTGAGACAGGGGTCTCCATAAGTTGCTGAAGACCTTGCTAAGTTCCTGAGGCTGGCCTGGAAATTGCAATCCTCCTGCTTCAGCTTCCCACCTCACTGGGATTAGAGGCATGGGCCAGCTTATGTTAAACTTTTAATATCTCTATTTTGTGCTTATTTGGTTCTTTGTGACAAATACGTAAAACAATATTTTATTATTTTAAAGAAAGTATTTCAGAGAAATTGTGTGTGTACACAATCTACAAAGGGCTAATGCCTACTACGTGTGTGCCTATAGCATATGCAAAGCATGTAAGAAAGGGCTGTTTTCTCTGGCTTCAGATTCTACTCTGCCTTGCTCCAAAGGATGCAATGCTGTTTGCTTGTTCTTTAAGAAAAGCGAATTAATGAAGGGTGATTAAAAGGATTTGAGCTTTGTAAGTAGTCCTGCTATAGAATTTGAGCATTTTAATCTCTTTTAATCTTAGTTTCTCATCTGCAAAACAGTGATAATAACAGAATTGCAGGGAAGATTTAAATTCATAGATGAAGACTGGGAGTACATCTTAAGTGGTAGAATATGTGCAAGGTCCTCGGTTCAATCCCCAGTGCACATGCGCACATGCACACACACACTCACACAATTGTTACATCATTAAAATAATGCCTGGTCCTAATAAAGACTCACATTTATCAAAAACTTATTATTAAATTTTTATCTGGATGAATGGAATTATACATAATAATTAGTTATTACTAAATGAGATGCTATTATAATAGCATAGTAGCATAGTATTACATAGTAGGAGAAGGCAAAAGATTTGCTTAACACAATCCAAGGGATGTTTAAACCCTGGTGCAGCAAGGGAATTTCAAGGTGGGTGCAGTGTTCACAACTGTTATTCCAGTGACTCAGGAGGCTGAGATGGGAGGATCTCAAATTTGAGGCCAGCCTCAGCAACTTAGTGAAACCCTGTCTTAAAATGAAAAATGAAAAATAAAAAAGGGCTGGCAGTGATTCCACTCCAGGCTATTTTCCCAAAAGAGCTAGAATGACCATTCTATAGAGACACAGCTACATCAGTGTTTATAGCAGCTCAATTTACAAAAGCTAAACTGTGGAACCAACCCAGATGCCCTTCTCTGCATGAATAGATTCAAAAACTGTGGTATATGGGGCTGGAGTGGTGGCTCAGTGGTTTCTGTGCTTGCCCAGCATGCACAAGTACACGGGTTCAAACCCTAGCAGCCATGTACACAACTAAGAGTCAGAGCAACGAAAGCCATGTGAAAAACTCAATAAAAATTGATTCTCTTTCTCTCTCACTGTCCTTCTCTGTTAAAAAAAAATAAAAAATAAAAAATAAATAACTAAAATTGTGGTATATATATATATATGTATATATATATACATATATGTATATATATATATACAATGGAGTTCTACTCCGCTATTAGAACTATATCATGCCTTTTGCTGCCAAATGGATGGAAAGGCAAAAAATTATTCTGAGTGAAATATCCCAAACTCAGAGATTTAAGGACCAAATGTTTTCTCTCATATGTGAAAGCTAGTGTAAAACCTAAAATAGGATGATAGTCAACTCAGTTTAAGTGATAAACTCACCATAGTTGAAAATTCACATAAGTTGGGGGAAACCATACCTATGAAGGTGGGGGAAGAAGGGAGGGAAGCAGAGAGGGGAGGGAAGAAAAAGGGGGCATTATCAATACAATGGGGAATACTCAACTCCCATTAGAAGCCTAACTATACACAGGCAGGCAGAAAAATTCAGAAATGCCAACAACTATTACACATGTATATGCTCACTTCAAACTATAGTATGGTGGAATTACAGAGGAGACATGAGTTGGGGGGATGGATGAAGGGGGTTAGATCTTATCTCACTATGTTGATATTCATGAATGCACGAACATGTAACCACAATTCCCTCCAATATGTAAGACTATGACCAACTAATAAAACAAAAACACTGCTGGGGGTATACAAGAGTGGTAGAGTGCCTTGGAGTTCAATCGCCGATACTGGGGAATAGAAAGTGAAGGAACCTCAAAATCCAGACCTGAGTTATAGATCTGGAATCTGTCTAGCTGAAGGACAATCGTCTCTTCTTTCTTTGGTACAGAAGCCTGTGTTAGAGGCTAGAACAGTATATTCTGGTGAAAGGGTAAAGAGAATATCGAAGACCTACTTTCTCTGGTCTTTTGTAATCTACTAAGTCTGCTCATGTTACTCTCCTTTTCTTCCCATTGTGTTTTAAAACGACCAGTAACATGACCTGGATGAAGCATAAGAGTACACAATAATAGTGAAATGACCGGTGGCTCTGTGATAATGTCTGCAAGTGACCTAAAGCAAGAGTACATGCAGGAAGATTGGCTGTTATGAATTTGGAGGATCTTTGAATGTGAAAACTCTGAATATTACTAAAGAGTTAAATGAAATCTGAGTTTTTTTTAATTAACATAGGCAGAATGTAGCCCTATTAACTATAAGTCCACTGCGATGCCTAGGTAACGGCTACACAGATTGCCACGCAGTCCAATAATAACCATTCAGAAGAGCTTAGAGTGAAGCCAAATCTCCATGGCTTTAAGAAAGCACTTCCTACTACACTAATTAATTAAATTTTATGATGATATTAGCCCATTAGTGATAATAAGGAAGCATTGGATTTGATCTCTTTGGTAAGATGCAATTCTTGGGCTAGGGATATAGTTCAGTGGTAGAGCACTTGCCCAGTAGGCTCAAAACCCTGGGTTCAATCTTCAGAACTACAAAGGAAAAAAAAATAAAGGATGCTATTCTTTCTTATCAATACACAAAAATTATATCATCTAGAATCCAGCATTATTAGAGAGAAAATTGATGGGTGATCTTAGCCAAATGGGTAACAAATACCACTACTGCTGACATATAACAAATGGGGCTATTTAAGGATCAGTTCAAGGGAGTTATAATATACTTATTTGTAACAAGGATAAGACACTTTATAAAAGTCTGTAGGAGTTTCTACTCACTCCCACGCCTCTGAGTCAGTGCTCAGAAACAGTAATTTCCAAACTGAGGTATACCTTCTTGAACCAAAACTTTATGCCTGAAACAAATATTTAAGAGATGGTCAAGGGGCTGGAGCGGTGGCTCAGCAGTTTCGGCACTTGCCTGGCAAGCATGAGGACCTGGGTTCAAACCCCAGCACCATGTACACAACTAAGTGTTGGAGCAATGAAGGCCATGTGAAAAACTAAATAAAGTTGTTTCTTTCTCTGTCTCTCTCACTGTCCCTCTCTTTTTAAATTAAAAAAAAAAAAGAGATAGTCAATACAAAGACCCTCAGGTGGAAAAATAAAAAGTAAGATAGAGAAGAAAACGGGAAGAGACAGAGTGGGAGAAAAGTCCAAACGATAAAACACATTCGATTAACTATAAAAGGTATACAAATTATATGTAGCAACTGCGGGTAGATCGCAGTAGTAGTTCACTTACCTAATCCTGAATTAGATCCTGTTCAACCCCAGGGCTGCATAAGTCCCAACATATTGTTTACCGATTCCAAAGAAAACAGAGGACAATTTGAACATTTTATTACTCATGTGCTCCTTGGAGGCAGCAGGCCAGGATAAAATAGAAGGTTGCCCTGCACCTACAAGCAAGCGGAAATACAGGGTAGATGGCTTGCCAGCTACACAAACAGGTTTCTCAGATATTTTATGAGTACGTGACTACTTCACAACCAAGTTCGTTCTGCTTTGATCCCCACCTAAATATTGGAGATAAGGGAAATGTCCCATTCTCCTCCTCCTTGCCCTGTCAACACATTCTTGGGAGTCCTACTTAATTCCCAGGGAGGAACAAGACTTCCTAGGCACCGACTTGTGTTTACCCCAATAGATTCCCAGTACCATTTTTAAAAAATGTATCTAGATAGATAAAAATTGATTGTTTAATGTTAATTGTATCTTCAGTTGATAAAGTAATAGCGCCTATAATCTCAGCCACTTGGGAGGCTGAAGCAAGACAAATTTGAGGCCAGCCTCATCAATTTAGTAACATGCTATTTCAAAATAAAAAGGGCTGGGATGTAGTTCAGGGGTAGAGCCCTCCATTCAATCCACAGTACTGCAAAAACAAAAGAAAGAACACATGATCATGATAAATCATACAAAATTAAAATTATTAACCTGAGTTTAAAAGAAGAGCCTAGGGACTGGAGCAGTGGCTCAATGGTTCAGGTGCTTGCCTGGCATGCATGAGGACACAAGTTCAAACCCTAGCACCACATACAAAACAATGTGTTAGAGCAACAAGGTTCACATGAAAAACTAAATAAAATTCTATCTTTTTTTTCTCTCTCTCTCTCTCACTGCCCCTCTCTCTTAAACAAAAGAAGAAGAAGAAGAAGAAGAAGAAGAAGAAGAAGAAGAAGAAGAAGAAGAAGAAGAAGAAGAAGAAGAAGAAGAAGAAGAGCCTAGTATTAACAAATAAATGAGGGCTGGAGCCTTGGCTCAGCACTTACCCAGCATGTGGTAAGACCTGGGTTCTTACCATATACACAACCAAGTGTTGGAGAAACAGAGACCAGATGAGAAACTAAAGTTGAATCTCTCTTTTCTCTCCATCACCCTCTCCCTCTCTCTCTTTAAACAAATTTAAAAAAAATGAATATGCTTGTGCATAAAAACTGAGTCAAAAAAGAAAAAGATGCTGGCGTTACAGTTCAGTAACTGAGGGCTTGTACAGCATACACAAGCCCTGGGTCCAACGCCCAGTACTGCCACACACACAAAAAAAATTAAAAACACATTAATAATATTTTGAAAATAACTGGAATAAATCAATATGCAGAAGATGGGCCACTGCTAAATTGGAACTTAGACTTGTAGGCAAATTCTTTCACTTTAGATGATTTATCAATAAAAAAGGAAAAGAAAATAAGCACTGTAGTTATCATTTTAAAAATATCCCAGGGAGAGTAAGTGTCAAGAGGAGGACAGGCCCCATAAAATCAGTCCTTTTTTTTAGCTCAACCAAGACTACCTTAACTATAACAGAATATGCAAATAAACATGGGGGGCTGGGAATGTGGCTCAGTGGGAGATTGCCTGCCTGGGTTTGATTCCCAGCACCATCAAAAAAAAAATTGTATTCATATATGTCAATAATAACTAGTTTGAGAGAAATTTTTTTTAAACTTGTATTGACAATTGCAGCAAAAAGAACAAGTTATTCAAGAATAAAGATATGCAAGAGTGGCTGGAGCAGTGGCTCAGCAGTTACAGCACTTACCTGGCATGCACCAGGATGTGAGTTCAAGCCCAAGGATCACATACACAACAAAGTATTGAAGCAACGAAGGTCACATGAAAAACTAAATAAAATTGATTCTCTCTTTCTCTCTCTTTCTTACTGTCCCTCTCTCTTCTTCTTCTATGATACAGTCCATTTTTAAAAACTGTAAAATATTAACATGTATAAAATTGCTTTATTTTTTCTAATCAACAATAACTACAAATAACAGTTATAAATAATATTAGCAGCTGGGTGAGGTGCCACATGTCTGTAATCCCAGAAACTCAGGAGGCTGAGGCAGGAAGATTGCAAGTTCAAAGCCAGCCTCAGCAACTTAGGCTCTGAGCATCTTAGTAAGACCCTGTGTCAAAATAAAAAATGAAAAGGGCTGAGGATTTTCCTCAGTGGTTAAGGGCCCTGAGTTCAAGAAAGCAAGCAAGAAAGAATATTAGCTTTACATGATTTATTTAAAAATAATTTTATCAAAATGTCATTAGCCAGGCTGGAGTGGTGGTCACAGCGGTTGGAGCACTTGCCTGAAATTTGTGAGGAACTGGCTTCAAACCCCAGCACTACATACACAACTAAGTGTGGGAGAAACAAAGGCCAGATGGAAAAATAAACAAAATTGATTCTTTCTCTCTATTAAAAAAAAGTCCTTAATCAAAACTAAATAGAGGTCAAAACATATTCCCAGGATGTAACTTTCACACATAATGTCCTATTTAACAATTTCTCAGTCTTTATGTATCTTTTATATCTTGTGTTTTCAGAATTTTTTAGGTTTTCTTTTTTCTGAAATATTTTCAGTGCATTCTATTGGTCTAAGCTATTTGAAACTGTGAACTTTGAAAGCAATCTAAATACTCAAGGGATAACATAAGTAACTAATGACATACAACTTATAATTATATGTTTATGGGATGTATTTATGCGTGTACCTTAGGCAATCAATAAATAAAAATATAGGTATAAAATTTAGCTACTGAAATGAAAATGGCAAAAATAAAAAAGTGATCAAACTGTATTTAATTTTGGGGGCTTTTGGTTCATTAGATTGAGTTGTTGGAGATCCAACACAGTATCCCACACATGATAGGCAAGCACTCTAGCATGGAACTACACCTCCTGCCCTATAATGTGATTTCAGGTTAAAAAAATTAAACTTAAAAATAAGTTTATTTACATTAATGTGTATTCATGTATTTATGTATATGTGATACACATACACATATCTGAACACTAAAATTTGGGAAAGTAGGCATTATTGAGTCAACAGAGACCATGACTTTTTCTCATGTAAATTGACAAATTGTAATTATTGGGTACAAAACCATATTATGTTCTAAGTATATAGTCTGGAAACATTAAATCAAGCTAGTTAATATAGCCATCACCTTCAATATATATTATATTTAGTGGTGAAAACATTTGAAATTTGCTTTTTTAATTTATTTTTTTAAGGAGCTTCCATACTGTTTTCCATAATAGCTGTACTTAGATTTCTACCAACAATGTGCAAGTGTTCTCTTTTCTCCACAGACTCATCAACACTTTTTAGCCCTGTCTTTTTGATAATAATGATTCTGACATGTGCAAAGTGATACCTCATTGTGGTTTACATTTCCACTGCCCTAATGATTAGTGATGTTGAATGCTATTTTTGTCATTGTGTATTTGGCCATTTGTATGTCTTCTTTTGAGTCTTCTGCTATTCTTCAAGGGGTTTTTTTGCCCACTCCTCCTTCTCCAAGTTGCACTCTTTCTATTTTACCTGACTTGGCCTGGAGCTCCTGAGCTCAAGAATCCTCCTGCCTCATTCTTCCAAGTTTTTGGGACTACAGGTGCCCCTGGATTTGTGTTCTTCTACTGTGTTGTTTCAGGTAATTATATTTTTTGGATATTAACCCCTTACCAAATGTATGGCTGTCCAATATTTTCCCCCAGTCTGGAGATTGTCTCTTTACTCTGTCATTTGCTTCCTTTGCTATGAAGAAGATTTCTGGTTTGAAGTAAAACATCTCTCTATTTTTGCTTTTGTCTCCTTGCCCAGATCAACTTGTATAATTTCCTTCTGTTTTCTTCTGCTATTCTTACAGTTTCAGGTCTTATGTTTAAATCCTTAATCTATTTTGAATTGACATTTATTTATTTATTTATTTATTTATTTATTTATGTGCCAGGGATTGAAGCCAGGGACACTTAACCACTGACCCTTACCCCTAGCTCTTTTTATGTTTTATTTTGAGACTGGGTCTCACTAAGTTGCATAGAGCCTCGCTAAGTTGCTAAAGTTGACTTTGAATTCACGATCCTCCTGTCTGAGCTTCCCAAGTTTCTGGGATTACAGGCATGTGCCACCTGATCCAGTTTGAGTTGCCTTTTATCTATAGTGTGTGATAAGAGTTCAATTTCATTCTTCTGCTTGTGGATATATAATTTTCCTACCACATTTCTTTGAAGAGACTATCATTTCCACTTGCATGTTATTGGAAACTTTGTCAAAAATATTTTGGGCTTAGGCTACAGTTTAGTGGGAGAACCCTTGACTAGCATGTGCAAGGCTCTAGGTTTGGTCCCTAGAATAACAAAAAAATTAAAATTAAAACTGACTGTAAATGAGGACTGGAGTGGTGGCTCAGTGGTAGAGTGTTTGGCATGCACGAGGACCCAGGTTCAAATCCCAGCACACCACATACACAACTAAGTGTCAGAGGGAGAAACAAAAATCAGATTAAAAAATAGATTTTCTTTCTTTCTCTTTCTCTCTCTCACTCTCTCTCTCTTTCTCTCCCTCTGTCTCTTAAAAAAATTCACCATAAAAGCACAAGTTCATTTCTGGGCTCTGTTCAATCAGTTGGTGGATCATGCTATTTTGATTACTATCAGTTTGTAGATTATTTTGAAATCAGGTAGTAGGATAACTCCAGCTTTATTCTTTTTCCTTAAGAGTGCCTTGGATATTCAGGGTCATTTGTGATTTCATAGAATTTTAGGGTTATTTTTCTATTTCTGTGAAAAATGACATTGGAATTTTGATAAGGATTGCATTACTTCTGTAGACTGCTTTTGGAAGTATGAACATTTTAACAATGTTATTTCCTCCAATCCATGAGCATGGAATATCTTCCACTTAATTTATGTCTTCTTCACTTTCTTTCTTTAATATTTTACAGTTTGCAGTTACAGGTCACCTTCTTGATTAAATTTATTCCTGTTTGTTTTGTAGCTATTGTCAATTGAATTCTTTTCTTAATTTCTTTCCCAGTTTGTTAATATATAAAAACGTTACTGATTTTTATGTATTAATTTTGCATTCTGCAACTTTACTATATCAATTAATTCTAACAATTATTTGGTGGCATCTTGAAGTTTTATATATATGTGTAAAACTATGTTACACATATATATATGCGTGACAATTTCACATTTTCCTTTCCTGTTTAGACTTTTTTATTCTTAATTTCTCTAGCCTAATTACCGTGGCTAGGATTTTGAGTACTATGTTGAATAGAAGTAGTAAGAATAAACATCCTTGTTTCCTGATCTTAGAGAAAAAACTTTCAACTTTTCACCATTGAGTATGTTGCTGTGGGCCTGTCATATGTGGCCTTTATTGTGCTGAAGTAAATTCCATCTATCCCTAATTTGTTGCATTGAACTTTGTTAATTACCTTTTCTGTATCTAATGATATGGTAATATGATTTTTGCTTTTTATTCTTTTAATGAGATGTATCACGTTTATTGCTTTGCCTATGTTGATCCATCCTTGAATCCCATGAAAAATTCCCACTTGATCTTAGTGATGACTTTTAATGTGCTGTTGAATTTGGTTTGTTAGATTTTCAGAGTTTTGTTTGTTTGTTTTTATTTTTGGTATTGGGGATTGAACCCAGGAGCACTTAACCACTGAACTACATTCCCAATTCTTTCATTTTTTTAAAAATTTGAGATCAGCTCTCCTAATTGCTGAATTGCCTCAGCCTCCTGAATCATTAGTATTACAGGAATGTAGCACTGCACCCAGCTGGTTTGTTGGTATTTTGTAGAGGGTTTTTGCATTTATATTTATCATGGATATCGGCGTGTAATTTTCTTTTCTTGTAGTGTCCTCATCTGGCATTGGTATTAAGGTGATCTTGCCTTATAAGGTGAGTTTGGGAGGGCTTCCTCCTCCAATTTGTTTTTTGTTTGTTTGTTTGTTTTTTAAGAGTTGGAGGGTTAGTGTTAGTTCTCCTTTAAATGTTTGGTGTGATTCACTTGTAAATCCATGAGAGTTTTGTTTTTTGGTTTTTGTTTTGGTACCAGGGATTGAACCCAGAGACACAAAACCACTGAGTCACATCCTTATCCCTTTTTATATTTTATTTTGAGACAGGGTATCACTAAATTGCTTAGGCCCTTGCTAAGTTGCTGAAGCTGGCTTTGAACTTCTGATCCTCCTTTCTCAACCTCTCGAGTTGCTGGGATTGCAGGCGTGCACCACCATGCCCAGATGATGGGAAAATTTTTACGACTGATTCAATCCCCTTATTCATTACTGGTCTGTTCAGATTTTCTGTTTCTTTAAGATCCAGCCATGGCAGATTATATGTGCCTAGGAATTTATCCATTTCTTCTAGTCTAAGCAATGTTTTGGCATATTACCATTCATAGTAATTTTATCATCCTGTGTAATTCAAGCATATCAGTTATAGTGTCTCCTTTTCAATTCTGATTTTATTTATTTGAGACTACATTTTTTTCTCATTCTAGCTAAGATTTTGTACATTTTATCTTCTCCAAGAACCAACTCTTCATTTCATTGATCTTTTGTAATTTTTTAGTCTCTATTTCATTTATTTCTGCTCTGATCGTTGCTGTTTCCTTCTTCCTGCTCACTTCGGGATCAGTTTGTTCTTTTTCTTTAGGTGCAGTATTAGATTGAGATCTTTGCTCTTTGACATAGACATTTATTGCCATAATTTTCCTTCTTAGAACTCCTTTTGCTGCACCTCATAAATTTTAGTTTGCTATGTTTCTATTTTTAAATTCCCTTTTGATTTCTTCTTTGAGCCACTAGTTATGGATGTTTTAATTTCCATATATTTGTGAATTTTCCAAGATTTCTTTTATTACTGATTTCTGGTTTCATATCATTGTAAACGGAGCAGTTACCCGACATGATTTTAATTCTCTTACATTTGTTAAGACTTGTTTTTGACCTAATACATGAACTATCCTGGCAAACGTTCTGTATGCATTTGAGAAGAAAGAGATTTGACTGCTGTTGGATGGAATGCTCTGTATATGTCTATTAGGCTCTTTTGATCTACGTACAGATATAGTCCATGCTTCCTCATTAATTCTCTCTGTGGATCATCTGTCCATTGTTGTCCTGGGGTATTGAAGGCCCTGTCATTATTATATGGCAATCTACCTCTCCCTTCAGGTACTTTAATATTTGCAATTTATAATCAGGTGCTCCGATATTGGTTGCATATAGATTTGTAATTGTTTCATCCTCTTGATGAATAGACCCCCTTTATCAGTATAAAATGACCTTTATCTTTTGTCTTTTTTTTTACGATTTTTGACTTAAAGTGTTTTTTAAATCTGATATAAATATAGCTATCCCTGCATTCTTCTGGTTTTTATTTATGTGAAATATCTTTTTCCATCCCGTCACTCTCAGGTGTTTGTCCTGGAAAGTGAAGTGAGTTTTAGGTAACACATAGTCAAATCTTAGTTTTGTTTGTTTGTTTCCCATTCAGCCACTCTATTTATTAGATAATTTAATCCATTATTTTGTCTTAATCTGTTTAGTGCTATTATAACAGAATATCACAGACTGGGTAATTTATAATGAACAGAAACGCATTGACTCAAGGTTCTAGAAGCTGGCATGCCCAAGATCAAGGCGCTAGCTTTTGGTGAGGGCTTCCTTGATGCATAAGGGTGAAAGGCATCACGTGAGCAAGAGGGAGAGCAAGAAGGAGATGAATTTATCCTTTCAAAAGGAACCCACTCCCAAGATGATAATTAATCCATTCATTGCCCTTGGGATCCAAACACCTTTTATCAGCCTGATCTTCCCAGTACTGATGGGTTGGAGGGCAAGTTTCCAACATTGGGACATAGGGGAACACATCTAAACCATAGCAACAAAGTAATTATCAGCAGGTAAGTCCTGGCCACTGTTATTTTCTAATTTGTTTTCTGGTCCTTTTGTGGGTGCTTTGTTTCCTCTCTGTCTTCCCTTGTGATTTGGCAGTTTTTCTGCAGTGGTACACTTCGAATCATTTCTAATTTTTTGTATCTACTATAGACTTTTGCTCTACGGTTACCATCAGAGTTGGATGAAACATCCTACATTTATAAGTTACTTCTAGCTGATAACAATTTAACTTTGACTTTATACAAGAATTCCAATAGACCCTCATTATTTTGTTTAGTTAGGGAGTCTGAATGGGCCAACCCATGACAACCCTGGGAAGTCAGAAAATTTTGTTGGATTCTCTAACAGCATAGGGTGGCTGGTGGGGCTCAGCTGTCCAGTGATATCACTAAGGTTCTGTAATCAGGCAGATCCGCTAGCTGGGCACTGCAATCACCTCTCAGACCAGATCACAGGGTACATTCCTAGCCAAGTGGTACCCTATTTGGGTTCTCCTTTTGGGCAAGGCTTTAGGCTGAACTCCAAGGTTACGATGAACAGGACCAGAGTTGATTTTTTGTAGAAATTCATAATTGAGGTTTATCTGCTTGCCTGGACAGGGCCTTGGAGTATGCTCTGAAGTTATACAGATTTGCTGGCTGGCTAGGGGCTCAAGCTATGCTGAACATCCCTCCATGCTTCTGGGATTGATGAACTGGGCTTTGTGGTTTAGGCTATGCTGTGCACTGGTAAATCATATCAGACACTGCCACCACTGACAGAAACACGAAGCTGCCTCCCGCAAAGACTTAAACTTGGTGGTCACTGGGAGCTCCACCTCCTTTTTCTGTTTCTACCTGGCCCTAGGCAATCTAATTCTGCCTTACCCCCAGTGATCCTCATGATGTAAGGCTGGAGTGGACTTCTTGGAAAATATCTTGGAATGTTAAGGCAGCTGAGTATGTGTCTCATTCATTTATGACTGTATGATCTATGGGCCCAGGGAAATCCTCTCTGTGGCAATATTCTGACTTGGGAAGGAGATCAGTGTGTTCAAAGCGAGAGTGTTACTTTTACTTTTACTGTGGTCCTTGAAGCTGTCTCAAGTTTTGGAATTTTCACAAACTTCCCCTTGTGTGTGGATTGTTGCTCCTTGGACTTTCTGGGGTAGAGAGAATGAAGTCCAGAATGTGTGTGTATATATATATATATATATATATATAGAGAGAGAGAGAGAGAGAGAGAGACAGTGAGAGAGAGAGAGAGAGAGAAAATCAATCTTATTTAGTTTTTCACGTGGCTATCATTGCTCCAAGACTTCCCTGTGTAGGTGGTGCTGGAGTTTGAACCGGCATACTCACGCATTCCAGGCAAGCACTGCAACCACTGAGCCACCGCTCCAGCCACCCCCCCCAGCCACCCCCCCCCAACATATTCTTACCTGTTTTTTTTCTGATTTGTCAGTCATAAGCCTGGAAATATGAAAAATAAATGTAATAAAAGACAATGAAATGTTAAAACAAAATAATCTTGGATTGGGGGGAAATGAATTTTGTTCTCAGCTTTCGTTTTTCACTTTCTAATTTAGTTACTGTGCCTCTTCACTCTTGTAGGCAATGTTTTTATTTTTCTCTTTTGTCTTTGCCTTGCTTTTCCCCGCTGCTGACCAAAACCAAATTATTCTAATCAGCCGTTCCCAAATTTATCTCTTTTCAAGACCATAATACAAGTCTAGCATCATTGGCTAGACATTTATTTAGGTGTATAGAGAAAAAGAAAAAACTTGAAAATGTCTAGTAATTAATAAATGAAAACTAATGACTGGGAAAATTATGTTTGAACAAATTCTTTTTTTTTTTGGTGATTTTGCCTTTTTTATTTTATTATTTATTTATTTATTTTACCTTTCTTTTTTTAAATTTTTTTATTTTTTTTATTAGAAGAATATACAAATACAAAACATTAGCAATCAATGGATATAAACTTTGTTATCGAGGGGAAAAACCAGATCATGGATAATCACCTTGGATTTTACCTATTGCAGTTTCCCCCAGAAGAACTCATGCGTTAAATGGGTATCACGTGGAGGAATGACATCGGCTTCTGGGATGGTTCCCCCATCTTCCCAATCTCCAGACTCCTATGAGTTCTTCATACACCCTCCCTCCCCATCCCCCTCCCTCCACCTCCAAGTATCCTAGAGAGCCATCCCCCTAATGCTCTGAAAGTCATTCAATTTGCAGTGTTGTTAGGTTAGCCATCTGCCATACTGCTTCCCCATATATGCTAGCATCAACAGATGAGAGAAACCATTCAGCCCTTGAGTCTCTGAGATTGGGAGACTTCACTAAGCATAATTCTATCCATCTCCATCCATTTGATATCAAAAGACATAATATCGTCCTCTCTAATGGCCCAGTAGTATTCCATAGTATATATGTACCAAAGCTTTTGTATCCACTCTTCAAGTGAGGGGCATCTGGGTTGGTTCCATAACCTAGCTATAGTAAATTGAGCTGCTAAAAACATTGATGAAGCTACATCACTATAATATGCTGATTCTAAGTCTTTTGGGAAAATTCCCAGGAGTGGGATAGCTGGGTCATAAGGTGGTTCCATCCTTAATTTTTTGAGCATTCTCCACACTGCTTTCCATAGTGGCTGAACCAGTTTGCAGTCCCACTAGCAGTGTAATAGTGTTCCTCTTTTCCCACAGCCCCTCCAGCATCTGTCATTGTTTGTATTTTTCATTTTTGCCACTCTAACAGGAGTGAGGTGGTATCTCATTGAAGTTTTGATTTGCATTTCCCTTATAGCTAATGATGTAGAGCATTTTCTCATATATTTGTGGGCTTTCTGGACTTCCACTGGAGAGAAGTTCCTTTTGATGAATAAATTAAGCATATATTTAAGCACAGGTGCTGCTGAAGCAAGCACTAACATATTTAAGAAGAAAATAATTTACAGTACACGCAAATCATCTGATATTAACATTAGTAATAGTATAATGAATAAGCATCAAAAGTGTTTTATTGTTTTAGTCAATTTTATCATGCTGGAAATATCACTTGTGAATTATGCTTAGTCATTTATAATAAAGACAATAGAATTCCCAAAGTATGTGCCTCCAGTTTGCTGCCTGATTAAAAACTCTGACTTATATTTCAAGAACAGTACATTTCTCACTTCTAGGAAAGTTATAAGCATTATAGTTTCATGTCAGTTATAATTATCTGTTTATTTTTATTTCCCTAACAAGAGGTGTGTTCTGTTATTGTTTTTTGCTGTGTTGGAAATCAGACTCAGGGCCTCATGCATACTGAATAGTGCTGTACCACTGAATTACGGCCCCAGCCCCTAGATGTGTTTTTAAGGCTAGGAACTACATTCTATTTGTTCTTGTATCCCCTACCTAGTACAATGCCTGACACATAGTAGGCATCTAAACAGTGATCCAGTTAACAGGTTAAATAAGTCACACATTTCTCATTATTGAAAAGTTGAAATTAAGTTTTGATACAAGCACATTTTGGCAGTCATTAATGTTATTCAGCATGAAGTGCTGAATGTGCTAGGTTACTAAGACCTTTTTCCATACGGTTACAGATTTACTGAACAGAGCTGATAATTGACTTTATTGCTCAACAAATTGCC
>PVKS010003869.1:78662-99410 GCA_004027875.1 Aplodontia rufa
GGGGGCGTTTAACTTCTTCCAGTAACTCATTAACTATTTGTATCACTAATGCAAAGTGCATGATGATTCTGAAATAAGTAAACAGACAAATACTTTTGGGAATGGGAAATCTTTCTTGATTTTTTGCTGTGAGATGCTCTACACTTTACTAATTGTCCTACATTCACTGAGATATTCCCTCAAATTTATTGCTGGATGTCTAACTTTTCAACCTTAAACGTGGTGTAGAGTTGTGAACTTTGTTTTGTGGTTCATACTTAGTTGTGTGCATGGAAACGTAAATAGTGGTGTGGTGCTGAATTTAAACACACAGTCCATTAAAAAGGCAAAATTAATATCATTTAATATTCTTGAATGTGATATATCTTTTATCTTAAATGTAGTTTACTTTTAGGTTATAAACTACAATCATATTGGTATTAATTTGGCTGTTATCTTAGCTTTACGAGCCTGACCTCAGGTTTGCATGTCTGTCGACTTGAGTAAAACATCTAATGTACAGGTGAAATTTCTTCAAATAAAGGTGAAATATTTTCAAAAGTACTACTAAGTGAAAACCCAGCCCAGCAACAAATCTAGACATTTATGCTAATCTTGTTTATCTTTTGTTCCCTAGCACATAAATGAATTTGGCATAAAAAGAACCTGAACATTATCTTCCAATGTAAGACTCTACTTAATCTGAACTGCAATTAGATACTTTTCTTTCCTTTTGATATGTAATTGTGTTTTGCACAAATAGATGATAGAAAAGAATAAATGGAAATGTTATTTCTCTTGTTTTTATTAATAATTGTAGTTTAGGTTAATCCTGTCTTAGGTTGCATTAAAAAATACCTAGACCAAGAAAGAAATAATTCCACTAAATTCAGTTCAAATTAGGCTTTTACAGGATGTTATGATTTTTATTTATTTATTTAATTATTAATTATTCTTGGTACTGGAAATTGAACTGGGGGTCACTTTACTACTAAGCTATATCCCCACCCTTTTTTATTTATTTTTAAATTTTGAGACTGGGTCTCATCAAGTCAGGGCCTTGCTAAATTGTAGAGGCTGGTCTCAAACTCGTGATCCTCCTTCCTTAACCTCCCAAGTCATTGGTATTACAGGCATGTACCACCCACCACGCCCAGTGGATGTTATGAATTTATAATGTCATAAAATAAATATAAAAGAATAAGACTCTTGGGCTGGGGCGGTTGTTCAGTGGTAGAGTGCTTACCTGGCGTGGATGAAGACATGGGTTTGAACCCTAGCATCACATACACAACTAAATACTCGCAAAACAAAAACCAGATGAAAAAATAAATAAAATATAAGAAAGAAGAAGGAATAAGACTCTTTTAATGATGTTGTGGATAGATACAACCAGAAAATCTACACTGATTATAAAATTTTCACAGTTATTCTGAAAGAAAACAATGGCACAGTTGCATTAAGAGTAACAGTGGTGGATTACTCTCTTCCAGGAAAGAAGAAGTTAAATCTGAACAATATTAGGCAATTGTTGTGTGAATCATTCTTAACGGATATTGCCAACATAATGGACAATTAATTTTAGTTGCAATCGTACAAGTAATGCATAATGCCATGCCTAAAATGCTGTCACATCTGAGAAAGAATAAAGAATGTGACCCGAGAAAATTGAGCAGGCTAGTAAAGCATTCCAGAAGGAAGTTGCTTGCAGAAGGGTTAAAGTCTCAGTGGCTCTTTAGTAGAAAGAAGGGGATTTTTAAATAGCTATCTTCCGAAATTTGAAGGGCATTTTATACAGAATAGATTAGATCTTGTTTTGTATTGCTGGGAGATATGTAAGGTAAATAAGATGTATATAGGGAATAGGGAGATTGTGAATCAGTGAATTCCCTGTGCATTGCCAAAAGTGCTCAGTATTATCATTTCCAGGGGAATTTGTTTTTGTTCTTTTTAAATATATTTCAAAATAAATACAAGACAGCTTCACCAAGAAGTAAGAGAAAAGAAAGGCAGCAGGCAGGCAAGCTTGGAAAAAAACAAGGCATAATCTATCAAAGATTGTAGATGCAATATAATGTAATAGGATAGTCACTAGTTTCTTATGAGAATAGGGAAATTTATCCAATGTGTGATCTAGCAGGCATACCAAAAAATTACAAAAATAATCATATAAAAATCCTAAAAAATAAAATACCCAATGTTGATTAAGGTATATATGATACATATTATCATATAGTTCTGGTGGAGCTATGTGTAGTTGATACATTTAAACAAAACAAAAATTTTGGCAACATAAAACGACTTTAGCACAGTAATTCTACTTTTGTGAACCTATCCTAGTGGGAAAAAAAATAAGCAAGAAGCTATAAGAACAAATATAATAATTTCAGTGGTTTTAAAATAATAGAAAATTACAAATAAAATAAACCCAATTATAGTGCTATACATTAAGTATAGCACATTCATTGGACAAAAGCTTATATTGTAATAAAAAAAATTTTTTGGCAGTGGGGATTAAATCCAGAGATACTTTACCACTAAGCTACTACATCCCTAACCACCCCTCCACCTTTTTTTCCTGTTTTTGTTTTTGTTTGTTTGTTTTGTTTTGTTTTTTGAGACAGGGTCTCACTAAGTTGCTGAGTGTCTCTCCAAGTTGCTAAGGCTGGCCTTAAAATTGCGTTCCTCCCTGCCCCAGCCTCACAAGTTGCTAGCATTGCAGGCATGAGCCACAAACCAGGCCAAAAAAGATATTTTCAAAGAATGGACACCAATACAGAAAAATGTTTGTTAATAAATGGAAATGCTTTCAGAGAAGTACAGTTCAAATACTGAAAATAATTTAAAGGAATTCTAATAATTTATGTAACTCTCTTCTGAAATTGTTAATACATTCACATTCTTATACCCAAGTGATATTTCCCACATCTTTTTCTTTCCTTTTCGATTTTCTGTAAACCCAAATTATTTTGAAGTTTCTTATTTCACATGACACTCTAATATTCTTTCTTCCCTTTTCCCAAATGCTTTTTTCTCTGTACTCCCTACCAGTTTGTTTACTTGTTGCTGTTACCGTGGTTTTTGAGTTACTAGGATCAAACCAAGGGTCTCTCATGTGCTAAGCATTTATCACTTTTTAAATTACCCCAGATTAATTTAGCTTTTCTCTTTTCCCTACTTCTTTCTAATCCTGAATTCTGCATCTCAGAAGTCCATCACTAGGATCTGACAAAGATGAGGTGGGGGTGGGGAAGAGGGAAGGATAGAATGGAATAAACAAAGTGGGCATTCTCCTGTAAAGGGAGGGTCAGTCCACATTAATCACTTTTGATCCTACTTAGTGTGGATATGAACAGGCTAATAAAATCTGAGATCCAAACACTGAAACAATATCAAATTACAAATGTTGAAATTTCATATCAAATTCTAAATATTGAAACTTGGTATTCAAGTATTATTGTGAAGCAGGTTTTTGTTTAAACATATCAAGTTGTGTGTACTCCACCCAGAAAAATGTGAGAATATTCATCATATACACACCTTCATTAACACTAAGTATTTTTTCTTAGTCTTCCTTTTTTCAGAAACCAAAACAAAAAATATTTATTATTATTATTAATTTTTTGTTTTTAAGAGAGAGGGTCTCACTGTGTTGCCCAGGCTGGAGGCTGGGGCAATTCACAGGCATGATTATTATTAGCACATGCACCAGCAGTCCCTTGCTCCTGGGAGGCCACTATATTGATGCAGAACTTAGTGCTGACAGCCATCAGCATAAGGTATTACGCCTCCAATTCCTGGGCTCCAAAATTCTCTTGCCTGAGCCACCCATGCATCTGGGATTAGGACTCATGCTACTGCCCCTGGTTCCAAAAATTATTTTAAAAATACTGATAAATGCACAATTACAATAATAACAACATAACTTGATGGTGCTAACATATAAGGGACTAGAAAATTCTCCTAGACAGAAGAGCGAGGATTCAGCTGTAAGGATGAAAACTTTTTTTGAAACTGTGTCCTAAGAGCCCTTCTTAGTCACTTGCTGAGTAAACAAGTGTGATGTCCCACATATCCTGGTCACACTGAGGGGAGCGATTGCTGGCAAGTAGCCAGCTGCTAATGGGGAGTATGACAAGAGGAAGGAAAGCAGAAGTTAGGGCTTTTAAGAATATTTAACATTGCTTCCTTATTTTTCATTTTTAAAAATTTCCATTTCTAAACATAATTGATATTACTCGAACCCTGCTGCTCTGTTTGATTAAAGGAGAAAAGCTTAATTGCAGCACATTGCACCTTACTAGTTACTTCCTGTGATATCCGGTTTTCTGTTAACTAGTTATTTAATGATCCAATTAAAAATCAGTAGAATTATAAATAAGTAGAATGAAGTCTTAAGAAGCCTGGATTGGCTTTAAAATACTTTACCAATAAAAAAAAGAGAGAGAGAGAGAGAGAGAGAGGGAGAGAGAAGGAAAGAAAGTGAGGGTAAGATGAAACCAGAATGGTAAAATAATGATAATTTTTAATCTGAGGGGTACACGTATGAGCATTCGTTATACTGGTCTCTCTATTTTTGTGAATGTTTGAAATTTTATAATAAGATTAAAATCAGTAATTATAGGGAAGACAATTTCAAGGTCTTATGCTTATTTATTAATATGACTTAATTAATTTGCAATACTGGGGATAGAACACAGGGGACCTGTGCATGTGAGGCAAGGGCTCTGCTGCTGACAACCGTTCTCTTTCTTTTGAACTCTAGTTCCAAAATTCTTCACTAGCTTTATCCCAATACACACCAAACTTTTCTTGTCCTCATATGTCAGTCTTAGAGTTATTCTTAAACGCACTTTTCCTTCACAGTGTTGTTCTCCTGTTGATTCATTTGAAAAACAAAAACAAAACAAACAAAAAAACCTACATGGAATTCAAGAGAAAATCTAAGAACAAATACCAGGAGTGGTGGTAAGTAGAGAGAAGACAAAGGTATGAAGAGTTTTGAGCTCTGTCCTCTGCACCGAGGCACTATTGTGAATGTTTTACATATTACATATTAATAATAATAATCCATAATAGGGTAAGACTATCTAAAATTTGCAAGAGGTGCTTATTTATTTCCTGTTTTGTTGTTTTTTCTTTTTTCAGTGCTGGGAGTGGACTATTCAGGGTCTCAAGCATGCCAGGAAAGCATTCTACTACTGGGCCACCCTATCCCACTTACTTATTTCTGGAAGAGTCACCAGAATTGCCCTCTTCTTTATATAAATGTAAGGCAGGTACAAGCCCTTGCTCTGCAATGAGGGTACAGAAAAGGTCTCTCATGATTCTATCACATTTTTCACTCACTATGATTCTGAGAATGTGAAGCTGTTTTACTAGGGCCAAGCTAATTCGATTTGCCTAAGGAGCTCAGGACTTCCTGGGAGAGGGAGGGGGAAAAAAAACAACTTAAATATTTTCGACAGAGATATCCTACTCCCTCTTTCAGACATGAGATTAGAGAATAATGCTGGGACAAAGAGGGAGACTCCTTCCCCAGAGGGGGCCAGTGGTAGGGAAAGGCAGCCTGTCTCCTAACATTACTGCAGAGAGTTTATCTGGACTGCTAACTAAGTCATGACACTCAAATCATACAAAACCAAGTAGGATAATAAATATTTTTCTACTCTTTTTCAACATAAAGAATGAATTGGGCCAGGTGTACACTCCTACCAACTCAGGAGGCTGAGACAGGAGGATGGCAATTTGAGGTCAGTTTAGGAAACTTAGTGAAACCCTCCCTCAAATTAAAAAACAAGAAGGGCTGGGGATGTAGAGGCTTTCCAATTGCACAAGATTTGTTCCATGGCCCCAGACTTCCTCATCCTAAATTCTGACTGTTTTTCCTTACCTTCATATGTGAATAGTTCTCACCATTGATTTCCCTCCGATCTCATGTGCCATTTTCCTCTTGAAATTTTGCCAAGCATCTCATTCCGTAGAGATGATTTTCTTCCTCTGAATTCCTATTATATTTACCACTTGTTTCCATACCCTTCTGAATTATTGTATTTTAAGTTATGTAAACTAAAATGGAATTTACTTGAGAGCAGTCACTGCATTTTAAATCTCTCTGGACTCTAAAAAGGGGTTATTGTTGTGTTTTGCATTTAGACTGACTGTTAGACTGAAACTCTAATTTGATTCAAACACATGAGTTCTTTCATTTGGCTCTTTTTAGTTTAGTAAAAGTCATGGGCAGCTGAAAATGAATTCTGGGGCTATTGTTGCTCTACCTAGCAACCTGGGTGGTACCACCTCTGCAGACACACCCTCATATAAACTGAAATCATATGTCAATATTAGAACTACTGTACAATTACCTGTGACTTTATGATCTCAGAAGGAGCCATTATTGCCTTTTCTAATCAAACATTTTGCCTTAGTCACCAGACACAAGCATCTCTAAGTTTTAAAAATGAAGTAATGAGGTCAGATATAGGAGTATCAAGAGTAATATAACAACTAACCACATACACATCAACCGGACTTAATAAACCTTCACATTCAATCCTTTAAAAAAAAAAAAAGAAATAAAACATGGTGGAGTTTAAGCCTTCTGGCCACATTTTCTCCCTATTCTAAAGTTTATATGTATACTCTTTCCATCAATGTTTTTTTAAATTTTTTTTACCATACATGTTTACATCCATTAATGCTACATAATAGTATTCTGAATCTTCAGAAATGTTACACAAATGGTGTGTTATACAAGGTATTTTGCAAACTTTTTTCATTAAAAATTAAAATTCCAAAAAAATTAAAATTTCATTAAAAATCAAATCAGCTTCTCAATTTATTATTGTCTCTCTTTTGCTCCTAGTTCATTATTTATTACCTACTCTTATTGATATTTCTTTCTATTTTCTTTGGCTTTGCTCTATTATTCCTTTTGTAAATATTCCAGGTTTGCTTGAAAAAAATATACATGTACTTTAATTGTTTTGTATAGATGTATAAAACATGTCTCAAGCTTGTTAAATTGAATTACTCAAATATTCTACATTCTTTTGATTAATTAGACTGTTTGATTCATCAGTGTCAGATAGAGTTATTGGAGACCTAAAAATTTTCCTTGTATTCCTCTTTTATTTTTTTAAGAGAGGGACAGTGAGAATGAGAGAGAGAGAGAGAATCAATTTTATTTTTAGTTTTTCATGTGGCTTTCCTTGCTCTGACACTTCATTGTGTACTAGGTGCTGGGATTCAAATCTGTGTCTTCGTGCATGCCAGGCAAGTGCTACAACCACCTGAGCCACTGCCCCAGCACCGTTTTCCTTGTGTTCTTGAAACTATATTGCTAGGAGTATATAAATTCATCATTTTTGCAACTTTTAATGAGTAATTGTTTCTCATTTTTAATTCTATTAATCTACTAATTTACCACCTTAATTTTTTATATGCAAGTTTTCTCATTCCTTTCCTTTTTATTTTTTGATGCTGCTGTGATCAAATCCAGGGCCTCACACATGCTAAGTACATGCTCTATCACTGTTACTTCCTTTGTGTGTTATTTCTCTTTATTTAATGTTTTATTTTTAACTTGTTTCATCATTTTATGCTCACTCTTTTAATATTATTCTTTTTTAAAATATATCTCTTGTAAGTAGCATTTAATTGTATTTTTGTAAATTTCTATTTAAAATAACTTTAGACTTACAAAATTTGCAAAAATAGTACCAAGACTTCTTGTATAACATTAACATTTTATATAACCAAAATATAATTATCAAAATTGGGAAATTAACACTGCTACAATGCTATTACCTAATTAATAGACTCATATAAATTTTGTTAATTGCCCATCAGTGTCATTTTTTTAAAGCTTAGGATTCAATCTGGGCCTTACCTTTCATTTAGTTGTTGTCTCCTCATTCTTCCTTAATCTTAACAATTTTCCAGTCTTTGTATTTCATGACATTGAAACTTTTGAAAAGTTGTGTACAGCTCTTTTATAGAATGCCCTCGATTTTGGCTCATCTGGTTTTTCCTCATGATGACATTCAGGTTGTGCATTTTTGACAAGAATACAACCTAAGTGATGTTTTGTCCTTAATGCATGAACACTGAGTATATAATGATGATTAACTGGTGATACTGTTATTAATAAGTATTTTATATGGAGATATTTTTACTATGTAAATATCCAGCTTCATAGCATACATCTGCTACTAATCTTAAAATCTACTGACAATTCTTGTCTGAAAGAGTTATTACTGTGGCGTTTGCCAAGTGGTTATTTTCTGTTTGTATCATACCTGCTAGTTGATTTATTGGACTTGTGCAGTAAAGAAGAGCTTTCCCTTCTCCATGTGTGGTATAATATATTTTCCTGGTACAGAGCTCCTAAAACCCTTTGAATTTCCTGAGTGAAGGAGTGTTTTTTATTCTAAGAAGACAACTCTTGGCAGACCCCTAGATAGTCTCAGGATAGTTGGCAGAAAGACCAAACTTTGAATTAGGATCTTGAAACTTTCAGTGCCATCTCCAAACTTCTGGGAGGGGGAAAAGACTGGACATTGAGTTAATCACCAATGACCACAATTATACCTTTGTAATGAAACTTCCATAAATGTCTTAAAGATAGTGTTCAAGGAGCTTCCAAGTGGCAAACACATCCATGTTCTGGGAAAGTAGCATAGTCTAACTTCACCGGACAGAGGTTCCTAGTATTTGAAGATATAATAAATAGAGTATCCCAGAATTAAATGGAGTCATAAATCTTGAGAATCATGGTGTATAGCAAAGTCCCAAAATAATCTATACTCATAGTAAATGAAAATGATTCTCTCAAAGTCCCAAAATAATCTATACTCATAGTAAATGAAAATGATTCTCTCAAAAGTAGAAAAGATTTCAATGCAGCTGAAAAAAGATTTTCTTTCTCTATCAATACAGCACAATTTCCAAGATACTCTTGCTTTCTGAAGTCCTACAATTGCTCACCTCACAAACGGTTTAATGATGTAGATATCAGCTTTGTATACGTATTGTTTTAGATTTAGTACCAAAACCTACAAAACCTATACCCTGCTTTCCCTGCTTTCTTTCTTCCTTCCTTTCCTTTTTTCTTTTTCTCACTCTTTTTTTTTTTTTTTTTTTTGGTACAGGTAATTGAACCAGGAGAAGTCTACATTCTCAGTCCTTTTTGTTTTCTTATTTTGAGGCAGAGTCTTGCTAATTTTCTGAGATTGGCCATGAACTTGCCATCCACCTGCTTCAGCCTCTCAAACTGCTGGGATCACAGATGCGTGCCATGATGTTCCACCCTGCTTGTTTCTCAAGGTAAACTACTATAGAAAAGATACTTTAGCTGGGCACGGTAGTGCATGCCTATAATCTCAGCAATTCAAGAGGCTGAGGCAGGAGGATCACAAGTTTGAGTCCAGACTCAACAATTTAATGAGATTTTATTTCATTATAAAAAATGGAAAGGCTGGGGATGTATCTCAGTGGTAAAGTGTCCATGTGTTCAATCCTCAGTAAAGGTACCCCCAGAAAAAAAAACCCAGAAAAAAAAAGAAATAAAGAAAGAAATGATACTTCAATATACACTGGCTGGAAAATGCGGTTCTTTAGTACTCAATTATGTCGTAACTCTGAGATGATTGGGCCAGGTTCTCTGGCTGGCTCTGCTCCATCTGTTCATCAAGTTGCCCTGATTCTCCCATCCTGTTTCCACCATTGCCTAGGGCAAGCATTCTCAACCATTTTCCTGCCATGGACTTCTATGGCTCTTTATTCAAGTGTATGGACCCTGAGAGAAACTTAATGCATAAAATGAAACACACCAGTTTCAAAGGAAACCAATTATAGTGGATTGTGGTTATCAAAATAGTTCCCTAAATTGTGATACAATAATGAATACACTTCTTTTTTTAAATCAATTTGATTTAGTTTTTCACGTGGCTTTTGTTGCTCTGACACTTCATTGTGTACATGGTGCTGGGGTTTGAACTCGTGTTCTTGTGCATGCCAGGCAAGCACTGTAACCGCCAAGCCACTGCTCCAGCCCATAAATATACTTCTTAACTCATTAGACAATACAGTATAAGCAATGAGTGTAAGAAACTACCATAACTTTGAAGAAGGATTTGAGTCATAAATGGCATTTGAAAAAAAAGTGATGTGATATGAAAATATTCTTTTAGGGGCAAATTTGTAAATGCTGCTGATACTACATACGCTGTGGTTTGTTGTCAACTGCACTAATGAAAAAAACATTAGTTTTAGCTCAAGACTTTTAAAAAGAAGGAAATAAAATTTTCTCACCCAAGTTTATTAACTTAAGGTTAAGGACCTCTGGCTTCAGGTGCCTCTTTGGCTTGAAGCTGAGTCACCAAGCAGCAGAGCATGAAGTGCACAGTCAGTGTTTTAAATCTCTGCACTGGAAGTGTCATACATTACTTATGCTCACACGGACTTAAACAATGGCCACATCCAGCTACAACATAAACCCAGGCTTTAAATACAATTGTATTACATGAACTTGGGTGAGAAACTAGCAACTTGCCCTGTGCTCTTATAGAAAAATTAGAAAAAAAACCACAACATTTTCACAAAGTTAACTTGTAGAATAAATAAATGAGAGAGTGGATTACCTTGATAATTTCTTTGAGGTATAAATATCATTCATATGTATTTTAAACATGTTAATATATCTTTTTTAAAAGAAAGAGCGATAGTAAAAGAGAGAGAGGGGGAGAGAAAGAATCAATTTTATTTAGTTTTTCCTCACTCCAACACTTAGTTTTATATGTGTTGCTAGGGTTTGAACCGAGGTCCTCAGGCATGCCAGGCAAGCGTTATAACCCCCGAGCCACCACTCCAGCACCAAACTGATATACTTTTTTTTTTTTTTTTTTAAGACAGAGGGACCGTGAAAGAGAGAGAGAGAAAGAGAGAATCCATTTTATTTAGTTTTTCATGTGGCCTTCTTTGCTCCGGAACTTCATTGTATACATGGTACTGGGTTTGAACTCGGTTTCTCATGCATGCCAGGCAAGCACTGTAACTGCTGAGCCACTACTCCAGCCCCCATGTTGATATATCTTAATAACATAAAACTTACTTCCAAATTGAAAGTCTAAAGCAAATAACCTCAACTAGGTTAGAATTCTGGAAATACCTTATCACAAAGTTGGGAATTAAATAAGATTTATATCAATATTTACAACATTCTTATTCCTATTCAAGTTTCTCTCTTTGTTTCCCATTTTGCAGATCTGGATCTTTCAGCTATTGTCTATTCCTAATGTTTTATTTTGAAAATTTTCAAGTGTACAAAAAGTTCCAAAAAAGTATGATGTATTCAACCCATATAAACTTTTCAGCTACATTCAATAATTGTTAATTTTTGACATTTTACCACATGTGATTTATCTCTCTATATATAGGTTTATAAACATACAAACACACACACACACATTGAGTAATCCTAATCAGAAATTCAAAATGCTCCAAATTCTGAAACTTTTTCAGTACTAACATAATGCTACAAGTGGAAGAATTCCACACATGATCTCATGTGATGTGATAGGTCATAGTCAAACAGGTGTAGGGCTGGAGTGGTGGCTCAGAGATTACAGCACCTGCCAGGCATGCCTAAGGACCTGGGTTCAAACCCCAGCACCACTTATACAACTAAGTGTTGGAGAAGCAAAGGCCAGATGAAAAAAATAAATAAAATTCTTTCTTTCTCTCTCTCTCTCCTCTCACTTTCTCTTTAAAGAAATGCAGGTGAAATAAAAATATTGTACAAAATTACCTTTAGTCTATGTGTATAAGCTGTGAAACATAAATGAATTTTGTGTCTAGACTTGTGTCCCATCCTCAAGATATCTTATTACATGTATACAAATATTTAATCCAAAACATGTCTTTTTCCAGGCAGTTCAGATAAGGGACACTCAACATGTGTATAATATATATACAATCAGGCACTGAGCAATGTTTTGATTAATGACAGAACATGTGTACAACAAACAGGGGCTCATTATGACAGTTTTAGTTTGTGTATGAATGCTCCGTGATGTTTGCACAAAAACAAAGTTACCTAAAGAAGTGTTGATCAGAACATAGCCATGTTGTGACATGACTCATAACTAAGTATATATACACACATTATATAATTTTCTAAATAATTCAGTAGTAAGTTATAGATAGCATGAAACTTCACCCCTAGATACTCAAGCATGAATCTCCTAAGAATAAGGATATTCCCCCACATAACTACAATACATTATCACTTTTCAGGAAATTAACAATAACTCCATATCCTCTAATATCCATTTAATATTTAAAATTTTCCAATCTTTTAAAAATGTTTTGATAGTTTTTTATTCTAATATGCATCTTTTAGTTTGATAATTGATCTTCTACTTTATTTTATGTATGTTTTTCCTTTTTCTTTCAAACCCCAGGCTTCTTGAATGCTAGACAAGCATTTTACCACTGGACTACACCCTCTGTCCCAGTCTTTACAGTTTTAAATGAAACTTCTTTACGCCAAAGTAATATTTTTGTTTTTTTTCTAGACCTCTTATTTCGACTTGCAGAATAGAAGTCTTTGTATACAATTTACACAAGGGAAGGAAGAAATGTGGTTTATTGTTTTGTTTGTGGGATCAAACCCAGGACTCACACATGTTAGACATGCACTCTTCCATGGAGCTACATCCTCAGCCCAATAATTAATA
The DNA here is from genome assembly GCA_004027875.1 of Aplodontia rufa. Classification (NCBI taxonomy): domain Eukaryota; kingdom Metazoa; phylum Chordata; class Mammalia; order Rodentia; family Aplodontiidae; genus Aplodontia; species Aplodontia rufa. Next base: position 91,382 of record PVKS010003869.1, read on the forward strand.
CTTGTAATTATAAGAAAATAGTCGTGTTCATTGAACACCCACCATGCAACAGGCTCAGCGCACTTGTTGCTGCAGTAATGCTACAGAATAAATCATCCCAAAACGGAGGGGCTTAAAAACTACAAGCATTTACTTTTACATGATGGATCTGTGGATTGGCTGGTTACTCCTTGGCAAGGTCAGACACAATGATTACCTCTGGCCTCTGGATTCCAGGTTCCAGGTTGCAAGTTGAGTTCAGCTGTGCTCCACGTGTTTATACAGCAACTACCCAGGTCAAGTCCATGAAGCACAAAGCAAGATAAACTTCACGACATTTCCATTCATATTCTATTGGATAAAGTAAATGACATAGCCCCAAGTCAATGGAGCAGGGAAATACAGCACTCTCGAAGTTGTTAGTTGAGTGGAGTGAATATTTTCTGAACATTAATTTAATCCATTACATCAAGACTTTGAGGAAGAAGGGCACAAAAGAGAGTACAGGCTCCTGACTGGGTGCAGGGACACACACCTGTAATCCTGTGACTTGGGAGGTTGAGACAAGAGGATCTCAAGTTTAGGGCCAGCCCAAGCAACATAATGAGACCCTTTCTCTAAAAATAAAAAGGATTGGTAGTGTAGCTCAGTGGTAGACCTCCCCCAGGGTTCAATCATCAATACTGAAAAAAAAAAAAGTGTAGGCTCCCAAGCTAGGGCATGGTTGGAGATGGAAAAGGAGGAACAAGCATCTCAAAACATCAACAATCAAAAAATAATATGAAGCTGGGCATGATGACGCACACCCATTATTCTGCTCAGGAGGTTGAGGCAGGAGGACCACAGCTCAAAGCCAGCCTCATCAATTTAGTGAGGCCCTAAGCAACTTAGCAAGACCCTGTTTCAAAATCAAAACTAAAAAAGGTTTAGGGATGAGGCTCAGTATTTAAGTGTCCCTGCGTTCAATCCCTGTATCAAAACAAACAAAAATAATATGTAGGAGCAGTATGTGTGATTATGATACTGAAGAAATGTTACAAGGTACCACATCACACACATGGACATCAATGGTGGTGAGAGAAATGAACAATCAACAAAGAAGAGGAAAATTATAATTTTATTTGATTGTATATGATGAATAATAGCTATTTGTATAAAAGGTTTTCCTTCTAATGAATCACATTCTTCAGGTACATAATCAGTGATCAAAGACAAATATATCAAATCTTTTATTTTAATCATAGTATAAAAGTTTACAAATCAAGTGTCCATAGATTTTTGTTATGTAATCTGACTTTTTGCTCATAAATAAAGAGATGCATGATATGATCTGGGGTAAAAGCTAAGGGAATAGAAATAGATGAATTTATTTAGAGGTGTTTTGCAGAAGCTACTATTATTCTCTTCTTTCTTTCCTGTTTATCGAGAGGAGATCTTGCTATATTGCCAGGTGTTAAATGTGTAATCTTACTGCCTCAGCCTGTCAAGTAACTGGAATTGTAGAAATGCACCACAGTGTCTGACTGATTTGTAGAAATTACTAATGGAAGATAGGAAATAATTGGATAAGGGGCTTAAAGGATATGTATGAACCCAAGATATTATCATATACAAATTCACATAACTTCTTGAATAATAAAATCAATAAAAGCAAGTAAGTGGTAAGGGGTTTGTTATGGTTTGGATGTGAAATATCCCCAAGAGTCTCATGTGTTAAAAGGCATGGTCCCCAAGGAGATGCTATTAGGAGGTGGTAGAAACATGGGCCTTAGTGGGAGGTCAATAGGTCATTGGGGGCATGACCATAAAGGGCATCGTGGAGCCTTACTCTTTTCCTCTTTTTCTTTTGCTTCTTGGTGTTGAAATGAGCAGATTTGCTCCACTACATATTCCCACCATGTGATCTTGACATATTGTGCTGCCTTGTCATAGTCCCCCCAAATCAGGACCAACCTATCATAGAGTGGAACCTCTAAAACCAAACCAAAGAGGCTGTGGGTATAGCTCTATGGTAGTGAGCTTGCCTAGAGTGTATGTCTCTGTGTTAGATTCCCAGCATGGCAAAAAATAAAACTGAGCCAAAATAAATCTTTTCTCTTTATAAGCTAATTATCTCACGTATTTTGTTACAGTGATGGAAAGTTAAGTAACGTAGTGTCTGAGAGATGATCTCCAAAGATGACTACCAGCAATTCCTCTCCATCCTATTCACACAAGCTGTTCTTCCCTCCAGAGGTGATGTATATTTACTCTCTTCTTAAATCTGATCTTCCTTTTGATGTCTTTTTTGTTTGTTTGTTTGTTTGTTTTTAAATAGTGCTGGGAACAAACCCAGGGCTTCATATATGCTGGGCCAGCCTTCTACCACTTTGCTCTATCACCCGTTCTCTGTGATTTGTTTTGACCAGTGAAATATGACAAAATTTATACTGTACAGTTGTGGGTCTTTCCTTTAAGGAATCATGTTAAATATTTCAGCCTCAGGCGAACTCTCCACAGAATGTAACCATAAAGGCAATCCTAGCTAATTCCATCTTGGCATTTACCATTCAGCCAAGTCCAGCCAACTCACAGAATGTGAAAAATTACAGTGTTTTAAGCCAATATATGTTGGGCTAGGTTAGTCTTCTGCAATAGGTAAACAGAAACTGGTATTGGGTGTGGAAGCCAGTCATAACAATAACCTTAAAACGCATAGCAGTGGCTTTTGGACTAGGTGGTGGATGGAGAATACAATGTGAGGAGTCTGTGGGAATGGGCTGGTAAGGCAGCAAGTAGGCAACTTGATAAATACCAGAAAGAACAAAAGTAACATCAGTGGAAGCTGGAGAGGCACTGAGGGAAATTATTATTGGAGATTAGAGAAGAGAAATGCAAAGTATGTAGTAACAGAACAATTAGCAAGCTTGTGTCTGTAACAACTGACTTAAGAACTGATTTATCCAACTAAGATTTACTGATAATCTATTACGTTCACGGCATTGTGCTAGGGACTAAGAGATAATATAAGTGTTACAAGATGACAATTTCAGCAATTTTCTGCATAATTCTGTAAGTATTAGTAGCTTCTAGCAATTAAAGGTACTGGAGCTGTTTCTCTACACCACCCACACCCTTCCCTTTGATATCAGCATTTTCCCTTTGAACCTACAGTTCTGTAGAGATTTCCAGGTCGGATATAGACTTGCAGATCCTTACAGCTATGCAGAGGGGTTTCTTAGAATTATAAAACCATTGTCATGTGAGGGCCCAATAGGCCCTAAATAAGGAGTGGGCTATATTGGGAAAAATTACCAAAATTGCTTTCAAGGCATGGAGTGAAAAAGGTTTATATACGACTTCCAGCCAGGATCCATGAGCCTGGGCAACATAGCAAGACGTCATCTCAAAACAAACAAACAAACAAACAAAAAACAAAAACAAACGAACAAAAAACCCAAGAGAATTGCCCTAAAAGCACCATCATCTTATACTGAAGGATAGAGACAAAGAAGTCTCCAGGTCCCCAACTCCTAACCACAGCAAAAAATTTATGGAAAAGGAATAATAATTTAAGTGGAACAAAGATCTCACAGTGGCTAAAGCCAAGAAATCAACAAAACAATGAATTTGGAAAACTCCCAGAGAACAGTACTGGAACCTATCTTTGGCAGTGGCCAGATGTCAGGTCGTTAAGTATCAGTAACTACTACATGTCTTTGATTTCCTGCTTTTAGAACATGCGTTTCTGTTATAGTTAACCTTTTCTTACCAATGCATATTTTGTTTGGATGGAGGAGTGGGAGGAGTAAGGATGAAGGTGGAGGAGATACTTTTAATTCATAGGTCTCCAGATCAAAATGAACTGAACCTGAGGATCTTATCTACGTCTAGACCTAATACAGATGACAAGATCCTAGACTTTGAGCCAGCAAAGAATGGGATGAGATTTGGTAGAGGGATGAATGTGTCTTGCATGTGAGAAGAAGGCAAATTGATACTGGGCGTGATGGTGCACACTTATCATCCCATCTACTAGGAGGATCCCAAATTCAAGCTCAAGCTGAGCAACAGAGCAGGTCTTTCTTTTAAAAAAGATGTTACCAGAGGGTAGACTCTCGCAGATTATTTCTGAAGATTGCTGCCAATATTTCCTCTCACCCCATATGTGTGAGTCACTCCACTCCTCAAAAAGTAGAATCTACTTCCCCTCCCTCACAATTTGGGCTCAATAGTGACTTGCTGTATCCTATGGACTATGTTAAAAGTGACACTCTGAAATAACCATTAATAAGTCTTAAGAAGCTTCTGTTTTGGGGGAAATGAGCGGTTGTATAAATATGCTTTGGCCAGACTCACTGAATAGTGAGAGACCAGGATTTTAAGAGAAAACTGCCTGCCTCCTCTCCCTGTGAAGGACTAAAACATGTAGGGAAAGCCATTTTGATATTCAAGCTCACATTAGCTCCCAGATGCACCCATGACTTCAGCTGACACCATATCAAGCAGATATAAGCCATTATCACTAAACCCTACTCAAACGGTAGAACAAATGTCTTTAAAAGCCACTAAACTGTTGGGTTGGTTTATTACACAACAATAGATAACTAAAACAGTGTGATTGAGACTATTTGGGAGATGGTACAATACATTTCAAGATATAAGACAGTGATTTTGTGTGTGTGTGTGTGCGCACGCGTTCGCGTGAGCATGTGTGTGTTGTGCTGGAAGTGGAACTAAGGACCTTGCCCATCCTAGGCAAGATGTCTACCAATAAGCTACATCTCCAGCCCTTACACAATGATTTAATAGTAATCAGGGATTCAAATATGTTGAATTTCAGATCAGAGTGGGTTTTTGAGTTAGTGGTAGAGAAATGTCTACCACTCAATGTTGTCAGATTTACATTACTTTTAAACTTCTGAGATGAAGAAATAAATGGTTTATGAAGCTGTTTACAGATGCAAGCCCAAAGTAAGAGGACTGTTCCTGGGACTTGTTTTCTTAGCTATCAGTACCATGGCCAGAAAGCAGCTGGAAAAAAATATCAACTGGTAATGATCCGGGATGTTTATTGTGTGTAAGTACGTATGTATGTATGTATGTATGTATGTATGTATGTATGTAGTTGGTTTGTTTTGTTTGGGTACGAGAGATGGAATCCAGTGACTCACATTTGCTAGGCAAGAGCTCTACCACAGAATTATATCCTCAGCCTTCTAGGGTGTTTTATAATGAAATTTTGGAGAGAAAAAGTATAAATTGTTTACACTGAACCTACATTGGCTATAGATAAGAAGTTCAGGGCAATGGGAAGTGGACAAAGTCCTGAGAGAGGGACTATGAAGCCCTCCACGAAGAGGTTAGTCTGTACAGAGAAGTTTTTGCTGCTTCTAAGTTGGTCGATTCTAAAAGCAGAATGCAATGTGGCCTTGGTGGCTAATCTTCAACATGCAGAAAAGGAATGTGAAATAGTTTTTTTCTGTTGATTTAGCTTGAAACTGTGAGTTACAATAAACTTATCTCTTCCTCCTCCATTCTCTGGCCTGTAACTTAGTTTAGCACATCTCAGAATTCTTCCCTTATCAGAACCTTTGAGAAGAGTAAAACAGGAGCATCCATTTATATCACATTATAAACAGTGATTTATCCAATAGCTCTTTATTGAGAATCGGTTAGGTGCCAGGCACTATGTTGGGGGCTGAGAGACAATGTATGTGTTGAAAGGTGACTTAAGTTACTTTTAGCAGTTAGTAATTTTCAGAGCATTTAAAAATATGTAGTTAACCCTAACTACTCAGGAGGCTAAGGCAGGAGGATATTTATCAAGACCCTGCCTCAATATAAAATAAAAAGGGATGAGAATGCAATTCAGTGGTAGAGCACTTACTTAATATGCATAAGGGCCTGGGTTCATGCCAAGTTTTGGGGGGAAAAAGAAATACATAATAGGATGATAAAACAGACAAAATCAGTGTTAATATCTTGGTAGTAAGTTTAGAAATAAGAAATAAGAATAGAAATTAGAGATCAAATAGAAATAAGTTATTATGTCAATGGCATTTTTCAATGTTTTATGTTTTAAGATATTCGGCATGTTCAATATTTCAGATAATCATTATGATTCCAATATAAACTGTATCATTGGTTCAGGTCTGCAATTTCAAGTTGGAAGATACAAGACAATGTTATTAGTTTTATTAATTGTATTTTAACTTTTAAAATAACTTGAGATTCAATATAGATATCTATATGTAGGTGTACGTTTAATTTTCTAGATTTATAAGTGTTATATAAATACTTGGGAAATGTTTAATAAAAATTGTAAATGAGGCCAAATATTAAAGTCCTCTTTAAAGTAATGATTAAAATCTTTCCAATTTATAAAGTAATAACTTGCTTTATGAAGTACAGTTAAAAGCTTAAGAAGAGGGGCTATGGGGCTGGAGGGATAGCTCATTGGTTTCGGCGCTTGCCTGGCAACATGAGAACCTGGGTTCAAACCCCAGCACCCAGTACACAACTAAGTGTTAGAGCAACTAAGGCCATGTGAAAAACTAAATAAAGTTGTTTCTCTCTTTCTCTGTCTCTCTCACTGTCCCTCTCTCTTTAAAAGGAAGAAGGAGAAGGAAGAAGAAGAAAAGAAGAAGAAGGAGAAGGAGAAGGAGAAGGAGAAGAAGAAGAAGAAGAAGAAAAAGGGCTAGACCAGGCATTTTCAGTGGTTAGAGTGCTTGCCTACCACCACATACACAACTAAGTGTCAGAAAAACAAAAAATAAATGAAATTGATTCTCTCTGTCTCTCTCCCTCTCTCAAAAAAAAAAAAAAAAGCTTAAGAAGAAACAGGTCTTTATAACTTTCATAAATCAAACATTAATTTTAATAGTCTCAAGTAATATTTTCCTAGTCATTCTCGAGGACACCAAAACTATTCTCATAGACAAATGGATCAAATGTTCTGAAAATGTTAGATATTAGCTTTCAGTGAAAAGGAATAAAATGCTACATGTCTCTGTGTGCTTTTTCCTTATATTCTAGTTAATTTAATAGCTGAAATTTATATTTCTAAAATTTAATTTGAGTCTTTAAGTATCTTAATACTGCCAAGAAAGGTTTCTAGTTGTGGTTGTTGTTTTGTTCTGTAGTGAGAGACACAGAATTGTCCAAGAGTGGCTCAGTGAACTCAGTGTAGGTTTGTCAGACCTTAACTGCTTCCTCTCCGAGGAGGTGGGCTGCAGGTGAATTCAGCTCTCCACAGGGGTTGGTTTCTTCTTCCTTAGCAGGAAGGTTCATTTTCCTGTGGGTGCTGTGATCTCCTGGAAGGGGGGATCTGGGCTTTTGTGGGACCTGAAGTTTATGCATTTCTTATTACTGACCCTTCATTTGTTTCTCAGATGAATTTATTCTCTAACCCATATCAGGTGACACAGTGAAATTAACCTTTACCCTCTTCATCTTAGTGCTACTATTTGTGTGTTTAATTAGTGCTATTACTTTATGTGTGCTTCACATGTGGTTATAGAGGAAACTTTTTTCTCATCAAATACAATGCAGATATAAAATATAGTCCTACAGTCACAATTATGTGTAAATGGAATTTAGAAAGGTTGAAAAGAGGATGGAGGGTATGGCTCAGCAGTAGTTTGTCTAACACGTGTGAGGCCATGGGTCCAATCTCCTGCAGAATAAAATGATTAAAAAAAAATAGCTTACAACACTTAAGATTTTTTTAATTAGAAATTGTCATTCCAAACATCAAATTTTGACAGATCTGAAAAATATCTTTGTAAGAATTAAAGTCGTCATTGCTACAAAGTGTGTGTTTTTACACTAACCTTTTTTAATTTATGTCATTAACTTGATTTTTTTTTAATATTTTATTTTGAGCAACCTTACAAGATTTTAACAAAAAATATAAAATGTGTATAAAATATGCATATATTCTGGATATTGCAGTTATCCCCAGGAGTGCCCTCCCAATTACCCTCCCTTATCCCTCCCTTCCCCTTCCCATTATAACTCTAAAAAAAGTATTAGATTGTAAAGCATTACATCTTATCTGGATTTAACT
>PVKS010003870.1:0-100328 GCA_004027875.1 Aplodontia rufa
GTGTGTGTGTGTGTGTGTGTGTGTGTATAGGTGTGTATAACTGCATACCAGAGCGTTTGGATCCATTCATCCAGTGACGGGCAAACCAGGTCATCCAATTATCACCAATGCATAAAATCAGTTATCACAGCACACCTTGTGGAAAAGGAAGGCCAAGCAAGATTTTTTATATATATATGAGAAAAGTGTTCATTGTTGTACCCAGGACCTGGCATGTGGTAGGTGTTCAAAGAATACTTGCTGACTAAAATACTATTTTTACATTTTGCAGTTGAGTGGCTTGGATATGAGGTATCCTCGGAAAGCTCATGTGTGGGATAATGCAGGAATGATCGGAGGTAAAACAATTATATTATGAGAGCTGGACCTAATCCATGGATCAATCCATTTGATGAATAATTTGACAGAGCTGCTGTCCTGGGTGGTAACTGTAGGCAGGGAGGCTGTGACTGGAGGAAGCAGGTCACTTGGGTTGCGCCTTTGAAAGGTTTACGCTCTGTCCTTTGTGCCTCGATTGTTCTGCTCCCTGGCTGCCATGAGCTGAGCAGCTGTCCTCCACCACGCCCTTCTGCCATGATGCTCTGCCTCACATGGGCCCAGTGTAATGGAGTCAGTCAACCGTGGACTGAGCCCTATGAAACAGAGAGCCCAAAAGAAACTATTTCTCCTCTAAATGGTGAAGTATTTTGGTTGCAGCAGTGAAAAGCTACACAAGTGGATTTTACACCTGTTGAGTAACTTGTCCTTGGAAATTCTGCATTGCAGGGTTCCATCAAAACATAACAATGAGGATGAGGAGGGTGTTTCCAGGCAGAGTAGGGCAAAGGCCTGAGCTATGTTTCTGTGATAAAAAAGCACAGGTTAGGTATGACTCAGGGCCATGGGGGCAATGGAATGGTGAGATGCCATTTGTAGAGGAGACGTGGAGGGACATACTAGAACACAGACCTAGAAAGCTGGATTGGAGACCCGTTCATGAAGATTCTGAACTCCCTCTGAAGGATCAAGAGTCTCATTCTATAGCGCATTAGTCTCCCATTGCAGCCGTAACAAGCTACTGCAAATTTAATGATTCCAAACAACATGTATTTATTTTCTCACTGTTCTGTATGTCAGAAGTCCAGATTCGCTTGGCTGGTTCCTCTGTTCTGTGTTTCACATGGCCAAAATCATGGTGTTGTCCAGTGGGGCTCTTCTTGGGAGCTCTGGGAAAAATATGCTTTCAGAGCTCATCCAGGTCATTGGAGAATTCAGCTCTTTGCAATGCTAGGACTGTGTTCCCCACTCCCTTGGCCCATGTGCTACTTATGGCTCCTGACATGTTACACTCTCCATCTTGTGCCACCTAGCAATGGCATGTCGAGTTCTCACTCTTAGGATTTTCCCGACTTCCCATTTGGCTCCATCTCCATCTCCACCCAGAAGTCCTCTGATATGAAGGGCTTCTGTGTTTGGACTGGGCTTAGATGGGTGCTCTGGGCCACTCCCTCATTTTAAGGTCCATCACTGTAATCACATCAGCAAAGTTCCCTTTGAGTGATGCTTCCTTAGGTTCTAGGAATTAGGGAGAAGATGTTCTTGGGCTTAAGGGTGGGAAACAGTAAAGTCTGCAGAGGGAAGTGATTTGATTTTTAAGAGTAAACGTGTAAGCAGCTCTTTCTAAATTCCAGGCTCTGTTGTAGGTGGTAGATATGATTGAAATCATATCTGCTAAGGAAACCTCTTCTATAGCCCCCTAGATCAGAAGGAGATGAAAGCACCTGCCTCTAACTAAGCTCGGGTCCCATCCCAAGAACACACATGGAGGGTATGGACTCTATTTCCTGTAGAGACCTTGGCTGCATTCCCGTGAGCGCTGGCACCTGGCAAGCATGTAATGCCAAGCAGATAATATTACTGAAAGCATGGGGTATTCATGTCTCGTTACTGGTAATTGCATATCTGATGATAATGATGTCGATGCCAGCATGGGAAACGGCGATTGCGATCATCGTTGTGTTAACAAGTTGAAGGATGCTATTAGGCCAACAGATCAACGGGAAAGAATCTGAATTGGGACTTGGAATTGGGTGACTGACTGGAATGTACACAAGAAACCAAGAATGTGTGGGAATGCGAAGGTAACAGCTCTCAGCCTTGACCATGAAGGCGGAATGAAGGAGGAGTTTGACACAAAGAGATGTTGTGCAGGGTTCCTGAGTAAGGCACGATGCTGGCAGACAGTCCGGTCTGGAATCCAAGGGTGACTGATAAGATACTAGAAATTCCTGTCAGTTAGCAAAGAACATATCTGGTGCAGACGGCACCCTAAACCTTTAGAGTATGTCCCTGTACCTGGCTTGGGTGCGCTCATGAGAGACAGGGAGGCAGGCAGAGACAGACACTAATAAGTACTGAGGCCACAATGACACCTGATGCTCTACCGGACTGGACAATCTTTCTTATTACACCTTATAAAGAGCATGTGCTCATCTCCTGTCCAGGGCACCTTGAGGCTACACTTGCTAGTGGCTGGGGTCATTGCTGGGTGTGCTCTGGCTCCACATTCTGCAGCTGAGTGTCTTTGGACCTGGGGGTGACTGTGGTAACTGTCCTTCTTCTGCTTTGTAGGTGCTTAAAGATGATGAGCCCAGGATCCATCTTTCTGCACCTCTCTCTTTTGATCCATGAGTTGGCAGTGAACTCTGATTCCCAGGAGGCCCAAATGCTTCTCCCAGCATCGTCTAGCCGGCTGTGCTCATGACTAATGGCTACATATCTAGTCAGTAACATCCACAAGGAGATCTGCCTTAAAGGGAGGCTAAGAGGTCCACTGCTTGGAAAGCTACTCAGAGGGATTCAGCCAGCCACAGTGGCACCTCCCACTGAGAGTGGTGACGCCCCCAGGTAACACTGAGTGGGATTTTGACCCTCATTTCCTATTCCTCTGTGTGTTTGGAGCTACCTTAACAACATGGAGTGGTGGTGGTGACTGTCAAGGTGGGATCAGGGCATTCCTGAGTGCTCTCGGAAGTTATCATCAAAATTCCATCCTAATCCCTAACAGACTGATGTGTTTACTCTTGGGAATGAAACTGTGTATGAAATTCCTTTTAAGAAAAGCAGCATTCTGCATGAATTGTGAACTTCCCTGCTTCCTAAGTTTTCTCACAACCTAAGAGACTCATCGAAAAGATAAATAATAGCAGCAGTGATTTTGTTTTTTTTCAAATGCTAAGTATGGAACACCCAAGTCCTATGTGGATCATAAGGTCCCACATGATGCAGTCTCTGCTGACCTCCTTGACATTGCCTGCCACCATCCTAGTGCTCCTGACTCTCCCAGCCATTGCCACACTGGCTTCTTTTCCATGGCCAAACACGTTGAGCAAGCTCCAGCCCCCTGTCCCCCATCAGTGGAGCTGATAGGAGCCTTAGCAGGCAGGCTTCCTAGAGCCAATCACGCCCCTGCTCAATAGCGCCCCTAGAGGTGACTCCATGAAAAGCACCCTGCAGAACGCCACACCCAGTTCCTTAGACATTTAGTCTGTCTCAATCCAACCTCCATCTCTCTCACTAGAATCCAAGCTCTGCCGGGCAGAGATCCTATGTGTTGAATCCGCTGCCCCATCCTAGATCCTAACACAGAGCCTGGTGTGCAGCAGATGCTCAGCAAATACCACAGAATGCACCAAAGCTAATTCTGCTGATGTCAGAGATGAGACTCAGAAAGGCAGAGTGCCTGACTTTGCCCCAAGTTCCACCTGGGTAACTATGTCAACTGGGACCCAAACCCAGGCAAAGCCCTTCTGGCTGTGCCAAGGGGCCGTTGGTTATTTTTGGTGACTTTCGTTTTAATGGCTGGGTGAGCTAAAGGGCTGCTTGGTGGCCTGGGGCTGTGCCTGTGGCCTGTAGTCACCCCTGTTTTTCACTTTCCTGTGTCTTCTGCACATTAATTTGTGGTATCTATCAGTGAGGCCCTTCTCCTCCCGCCTCTTCTGCTAGCCTGCCTCTTTACTGGCAAGCACTTGGCAAGCCACAGGAAGCCTGAGGTCGGCAAGTACAGCCTCCTGTCCCTTTCCTGGCACAAGGCATATTTTTAGCTTCAGGGCCTGGGGGCACGGTGATTTCCTTGGCTAGCATCTTCAGGCAAAGCGCTTTTCCTTCAGCTTGCAGACAAAAGAAGCTTTGGAAGTCTGCACTCTCACTCAGCAGCCCTTTCCAGGTGAAGGAAGCAGCGTCTGGCATCTCAGCGAGGGCTCAGGGTCACAGGCTCAGAGGGTGCTGCCCAGTCTAACACCTGCCTGCCATGCCCAGCACCCTGCTGTTGTGAGCTGATGCAACACACCTCCTGCCCACCAGAAAAATCACTCTATTGCTGTATGTGCACGAGTTCTGAGGGAAAGCGGTGTGTGCGTGTGTGTGTGTGTGTGTGTGTGCGCGTGCGCGCATGCATGTGGGTACTGTTGGGGGAGAAGGAAAGGTGAGGAGAGTTAAATATATAAAAACACATCAAAAATAGATATGAAAGCACAGGAAAAATAAAATAACAAAGCCTACGTTTCCAAATGTTCAAGTAATGGAATATTCAAAATTAGGTGGAGTTTGTATATATGTATACACACGCATACACACCCACACACAATCAACCAATTTACAAACCGAAATTCATAAACTTTGCAGTTTACAAAATGTTTGGCATAGCACAATGGTCTTTAGAGTCAAACCACATGAGTCTGACTCTGAACCCTACCCCATTTTCTGTTGTCTAACCTTAGGCAAGTCCATTAGCCTTTCTATGCCTCGGTCTCCCATCTGAGATAGAAGGCTCGTCATGGTGCTATCCTGGGATGCTAGTGAGCGCTAAATAAATCTACCCATTGCAAAGCATTTAGAAAGGTTCCCCGGGTCATTGTAGGTGAGTAATGAATGTTAGTTATTGGTCATTCCTTAGCTGGACTGCCACAATAATTTCCCCACACAAGAGCAGCAGTAGACCCCTCATTCGCTGATAAGGAAACCGAGGGAAAGAGAGTGCAGATGACTTGGCCATGATCACAACTGGGCAAGAGAGCTAGAACTTGAACTCAGGACTGTCTGACCCTGTGTTCCTCATTAATTCATGGATTCCACAAATTGTTGTAGCTACTCTGCAAGGACAGGGACTGGTGACACAGTAGTGACAGTGATAGAGTCCCTGTCCAACCAGAGCTTATGTTCTACCTAGATCACTGACAACAAATTTCCAGAGAGGAAAAATAAACCCTGGTAAGAAAACAGAGGCCTAGGAGGAGGTGTCAGCCATGGCACCTGAGGACGCTGGAGGGAGGTGGCATTTGATGAGTGATATGAGCAAAACGAGAGAGCGAATCGCCTTGATATGGGGTGCGAGGTTCCAGGTAGAAAGACCAGCAAGTAAAAAGACCCAGAGAGTCCCTGTGCAGAGTTCAGGGACTAGCAAGGAAGCCACTTTGGCTGGATTGGGCTAGTGAGGAGGTAAGGGGAAAGAGAGGAGGTCAGAGATGGGCTGGATGGGGCTACAGCTTTGGGATTTGATTCTGTAGAGGGTGATAAAATGTTAGGACCTTGTCACCACCAACATCATCTTCCCCATTGACAAAGCGGATGACAAGTCTGCTCTCTTCCTCCTCCTTCTCCTTTCTTCCTCCTCATCACCCCCCCCCATGATAATCCTTGGCAAAGTACAAAGTCCAGGAGATTAAGAATAATTACCAGTATCATTCTGATCAAACCTCCATGTCCTTCCCACACCAGGGGGACTTCAAGAGGGGAAGAGCTTCTGAAAATGTTCTAAGAAAGGGAAGGATGGCCATCAAAGGCGAGGAGGAGGAGGAGCCTTTAAGAGGAAAAAGAATGAGGAGACCACTGTGGCCTCATCTTTCCCCATCTCTGGAGCTTTTATATGGTTGTGAGATTTAGGAATAAATCCTGCTGCTTGCAATGAATTTTTGCTGCCTGCAATGGCAAAGACCGTAGCCATTGCAGAAAAGAACTACAGGGAATGTTCCCTTGACACCTGTTCATGGCCAAGCTTGGTGCCACGTGTTTGAACACCAGGATGCTGAGTGTGCAGGGAAATGAGTGGGAAGTCCACAGCTCTCCAGATGGACAGGTTCGGGTGCTTAGAGGGTGGGAGGGAAAGCCAAGTCCAGTGTTTGACAGTAACGCTCAGTATCATCGCAGGTGGGTGTCAGGGTGCGAGATCAGAGTGTGGCTGGAGTCCTGGGAGGAGGGGCTGCTTGGGGTAAGATGGGTCTGGAAACCCAGCTGGCGCTGGACCGTGTGCACCACGCCCCTGTGGACCAGAGTCGGGGGAGCTATGGAAGGCATTCCAGTGGGGCTGATGAAATGAAATTTTGGTAGAATTTTTTTTCTGAATTGAGAATTGAAATTTATAATATGATGACAGGAACATTTCATCTTTCAAAGTTCTGAGAAATTCAAATGCTCTGTCCTTTTATTTCGTTTTTCGTTTTAAAGACCTAAGACCATTTTCAGTGTTGTCCGAAGAAAAAAGGCATTCAGCCTCCCTTCCTGCTCTCCTTGCCACGCAGAGGGTGGACCTCGCCTTCCAATTCCAGAACTACTGTCCCCCTGTGTCCCACCTACCTTCTATTTGACCTAATCTAGAAAAGGACCTGCCACTTCCTATCACTGGGCCCTCTGGAAACGTGGCCAGGTTTGTACCCAGACGTGGAGACCCTCTTGCAGCTGTGGCTGCTGTGGGCCTTTAGAAAGGCCAGCAAGGTTAGCATCCGGAGTGCTCAGGGCTGTGAGGACGATGGAGCAGGTTGATGACAGTGTGACCTGGAAGTGTGCGGAGAAGGCAGCCATCCTTTTCTAAGGAGGTGACTTTTCAGCGACAAAAACCTGGACATGGTAAGGGCATAAGCTATGTAACATGGGAGGAAGAAGATTCCAGGCCCAGAAACAAGAATAAACACTCTGAGGCAGGGTGTTTTGCTTGACTTTTCTTTCATTACAGTAAAATATACACAACATAAAATTCATCATTTTAAATGTACAATGTAGTGACATTAAATACATTCATATTTTTGTGCAACCATCACAACTATCCACCTCTAGAACTTTCTTGTCATCCCCAACAAAAATTTCATACTCCTTGAACAATAATTTGCCTTTCTTCTCCCTCCCTCCAGCCCTTAGTAACGCCTATTCTATTTTGTATCCTGGCGCATTTTACTACTAAGTTACTACTAAGTACCATAGCTACTAAGTACTACTGAGTACTTTGGCTACTAAGTACAACTAAGTACCTTGACTACTAAGTACTACGAAATACCTCATAGGACTGTAATAAAACTATTTATCCTTTTGTGTCTGGCTTATTAGTATAATATTTTCAAGGTTCATTTATGTTGCGTCAGACTTTCCTTCTTTTCAAAAACTGAATAATATTCCACGGTGTGGGCATTCCACACTTTGTCCATTCAATCATCCGTTGATGGGCATTTGGGTTGCGTCCAGCTTTAGGCTACCGTAAATCTAGCTGTTACGAACACGGGTGTGCATACCTGTTTCGTTTCTTGTTTTCAACTCTTTGAAGTATACATACAGAAGTGAACTTGCTGGATCGGGTGGCAACTCTACGTTGAGCTTTTTGAGGACTTGCCCTACTGTGCTCTACAGTCGATCTGCCACACACACCAGCAATGCACGAGCGTCTCAGGGGCTCTACATTCTCACTAGTGCATCATTTTCTGTCTTTGATCAGCAAGAAGGCCAGAGTGGCTGGGTAAGGAAGGCAGGACCTGTAACAGTTCAGAGAAGTCCAAGCATGAAGTGCCTCTCAGTCATGGAAAGGACTTTGGCGATGACTGGGAGCGAGATTGGCAGCTTTTGGAGAAAGTGAGCTTTACAGTAAGGAAGTTAAACCTCATTTCCAGCTCCAGCAGCGTCAGGGCTCCAAGATGAGCACAGCCCTTTCCCCCAAGCTGCTGAAGGGTTCTGTAAATGCAAGCACAGTTAAATGCGGCGAAAGGAGATATTACACACACACACACACACACACACACACACACACACCCCGCTCACACACCTGATACAGGAAGCAGACCCCTGCTCTCTGGGAACAAGGCTTGGCCAGACTTGGCCTCCAGCTAGAAAATGAACATCGCTTGGACCCAGGATGGCTTAGCACTTCCCATGTTCGTTCTGAGAGCTACTGAACAGCCTAAGGCCCCATCTGTTTTCAATCTTGTTAAAAGGGCCTCGTGTGCTGGCGCCTATTTAAAATAATGCACACATGGAGTTTCTAAAATGAAGAAAAAGCCCCATGCTTTCCCCGCCAGCATAGCTTATATGTTTAGTTTGGAGCGAACTTTGGGAGTTCTGAGAGAAGACATAGCTAATTTCTCTTTCTGAGGTTGATTTGCAAGTCCCTAGGCTTTTGCTCTGAGCACTTAAGACAGCTCAGTTTGAACTGGTCACCCCTCCGAAGTCCACTGTGAAATAGCTCCAGTTTAAGCCAGGCTCAGGAAATGGGGCAGCCCAAGGGCCACTTTCCTCTTTGCAAATGGGTTGTTTCCTTGAATCCTTTTCCCTAGGTAGGAGCTCATGTTTCCAAAGGCTCAGCTCCTTTTCTTTCCAGATGCTCATTTCATCCTAAGAGGCCACATTAGTTCCAGCATGACCCAGATAAGGCTTAGCCCCAACCTGAACCTACTCCCCTGAAGGGGATAGGAAGGGACAGTGTCAGGACTCACCTGTGGTCAATGTATCTTGTTTCAAGAAGCAGAGGCAAGGAATCTCTGCTGCATTGTGGCAAGCAGCCGGGCCCTCTGCCCCACTGAACCAAGGACACGGTCTGTTCACAATGTCATTCGTACGTCCTTGGTCCACAGATGGCCACAGTGGAGCATCTCTGACTTTGCAGGCTCAGAGGAAACCCCCATAAATGTAGACTCACTCCCATAACCTCATCAACAGCCCATCTGAGAACTTTGTAAACCACATCTCCTAAACCCAGAGCCAGGGAAATGCAAACAAGATATAAGAAGAACAGGTTGAGCCTGGCCATGGTGACCCAACAGCGACAGCTCAAGGCTCTTTCTGTTTCACATTTGCTTTGCCTAAGGATCCAGCTGACCTGGTCTTCACTTGGTGAAAATGCCCAGTGGTGGTGGTGGAAATGGCTCTCCCAGTAGGAACAATGGTAGGAGAAGCAGCAATGACTGAAGTAGATGTGTGTGTGTCTTTGGGAAGCAGAAAGGAAGGCAGTGATACTATCAAGAGTGCTATTAATCATAATAGCACTGGAAGTGACTGTCACATGATTACCATTAGCAGTTCCGGTGGCCATATAGTTATATTCCTTCAGTACTTTAATATCATACTTTATGTTTACATTAGGATTAAGAATCATAATTTTTAAAGCACTTACTGTGTGCCAGGTCCTGCTGTAAGTCTTTGTGTGTATTATTTGAATCCTGACAGTGATTCAGTGCAGTAGGACTTCTTCCCTTTTTGGATGTGGGCAATAAAGGCATGAGATTAACTCTATTTGGCAGGGTCACATAGCTTGGAGGTGACAGACCACATTTGTTGGAGCCTCAATGGGTTCAGGACCTTCCAGCAAGGCATCAAACAGAGCAGTGATTTTTATTTATTTATTTTTATTTTTGGGTACCAGCAATTTAACCCAAGGGTGCTTTACCACTGAGCCACATCCCCAGCCCTTTTTAATTTTTAACTTTGAGACAGGGTGTCACTAAATTGCTTTTCACAAAGTTGCTGAGGTTGGCCTCAAACTTGCGATCCTCCTGCCTCAGCCTCCTGAGTTACAGAGATTACAGGCATACATCACCACTCCCAGGGATTATTTTTTAATCTGCTTAAATATTGGGTTTTATATAACATTTAATTGAAAACTTAAAATTTCTCTTTTGAAAGACTTCTAAGAAGCAGCAGTGAGAAAGGCTTTGATGTTGGACAGGCGTTTTTAACTGTGCCTTTTATTGTTTGTATTTGGATGCTTGGACACCTGGGGCCTTGCTGGCTTTGGAGTGACGGTCCTTTCTAGGTGGCGAAACCCTGGATGCATCAGGAAACTGGCCTGGAGTGCACCTTCCAAGTGCAAACAAGTCCATCCAGTGTGGCACACCACCTACTCCATCTGGCTCTCACACTCCAGGCCCCTACCCACCTGCCCTGTTCATCCCAGGAACAGCTACCAGGCAAGAGAAACCAGCTCTTGTTTTCCTGCATGGCTGAAATGACTCAGGTTTATCAATCCTGCACTTGTTTACACTGCCTTGCTTGATCCTTCCACAAAGCCACTTATAGGCCCGGGTAACCCCTGATTGGTCCTCTGCTCCTGTCAATCCTTGTACGTCCCCTGTGGCTCCTGCCCTGCATGTCATATTGGACCTCTTGCTTCTAGGGGACCGTGAGTATAAGAACTTTGTCCTTTATGATGGTCATTGATGTATCCGAGGGTTTTACGCACAAACCCTGCTACCTTTAGTACAACAGGCTGTGCCCCACTCCACGCTCTGCAGGACTTCTGGTTGGCCCTGGGTTTCTGCTGGGCTCCAGGTATAGAGACGGAGCATGCAGGGCTATCCCAGAGTGCAGAGCATGTGGTCGGACAGACCTGAGTGTCTTTCTTTCTTTTTTCTTATTTTTACTAAGTGATTGGGACAGGAAGAGAGAGAGAGAGAATCCATTTTATTTAGTTTTTCACATGGCTTTCGTTGCTCCGACACTTTGCTGTGTACGTGGCACTGGGGTTTGAACCCGCATCCTTGTGTATGCCAGGCAAGCACCGTCATTGCTCAGCCACCACTCCAGCCCCAGACCTGAGTTTCAATCACCTCTGGGACTTCCTAGCTGTGGGATCATGGGAACTTCTGCCTCAGTGGCTCTACCTGAAAAGATAGGAGAGAAATTCCCTTCCCTGCCTCTGTCCTGAGGCTCCCAACAAAGTCTTCAAGAAAGAATGAGGTGTTTTTTTTCTTGGCAGTGAAGCCCACACCACATTTAACTGGATTCCCACCTCCTGTCCTTAGGGTCCCACAGAACTCCCCTACAGGAGTGTGGCCTTTGAGCGGTTCAGTTGGGGACAGGGTTTCTCAGTCCTGGCACTACTGACATTTTGAGCTAGACATTTCTATCCTGGGGTTGTCCTGTGTGTTGTAGGATGTTAGTGGCATCCCCAGCTCTACCTACAGATATTAGTAGCCCTTCTATGTTGTAACGATAAAAAATCTGTCCAGGTATTGCAGAATGTCCCCTGGGAGACAAAATCATCCTGGTGAGAAACTATAGACAAAGGCATGGAAAGACATGAGCTAGGCTGAGCCCATCTCCCTCCCTCCCTCTCTCCCTCCCAAAGATGTTTAACCGGCACAGGCACCCCAGTTCCCCAGGGACATCAGGGCCATGAGGGGCACAGTCAGAAACCAGGCACTTTAGCAGACAATCCCAGGCTGGAAGAGAGCTCAAGTTTTGTTGGTGGATTTTGGTTTCATTACCATCAAATATTTGCCAACCGAGGATCCCAACATCCAGTCCAGAATCTGTTATCCTTTCCCAGTGGACTTGTATCAGGGCCACAGCATGTGAGAGCTGAATGTCTCTTTGGGGTCAGCCAGTGGGCTTTATGTTGCTGCCAGCCCTGGTTGCTGCCCCTCAGCTCAGCTGGGAAACGTGCCTGCCCTGAGCAGCAGGTCCGGCTGGCTGGGGACGTGGAGTGGGTATATGCTCTGTTTCCGCCAGTTCTTTTTTCACAAACAAGACCGACATCCTGAGCCCTCTCGGATTTCACCAAAATGGACTCAGTTCTTTCCATGTGCTGAACAGGACTACTTTTACAGTCTCCATTTTGTTAATAAAGAAACTGATGCTCAGAACATTGAGTCCCCTACTCCAAGTCCCCTAGGTAAGCAGAGTCAGACCTAGGATTCTATCGCAGGTCCATCTCTCCCTAGGGCCTTGCCCTCTCCATCACACAAAACTGTCTTGAAAGATGTCCTTACTGAAAATAAAAATTTCCCTCCACACAAGTAAAACAGTATATAGTAGTAATAAGAATTAATGAGAACGAGCCTGCTCACTTTCAGAATATTAACATAATCCCCATTAAATATATGTACACGGAAGTTCAGGTAAGCAACCTATTAATAGCAAATGAGTATCCCAGGGATGAGGGTGAGTTAGCAGAGTAGTGTTGCACCCAGCTCAAGCTGCTTGGGAGCCAGACAGAAGCTCAAATTCTGCCTCTGTCACTTATAATCTGTATTGCTGAACCTCTCATAGGGGCATTAGGTAGTTCAAAAGGCCACTGGGCGGATAAAACTGGGTTACACATAGTAAGATCTTGGGAGAGTGTCTCATTCTCTCTCTCTCTTGCTATATGTGTGGGTGGGTGCAGGGTGTGTGTGTGTGTGTGTGTGTGTGTGTGTGTATGTATATATAATGTGTATATAATGTAGTATACATATAAATGTAGTGTTTGGTGCATAGGAATCATTATTATCATCTTGATTATTTGTATTGCAAAATATTAAATTTCACAAAGGCGTTTGGAGGATAATGAACCTAATTCTGAACTGATCAGAGACCACGAAAGAGAAGGGCAGGGAGTTGGGTCGAGAAGGATGGATAACGAGTCAAGCACAGGGCCGACTGGCCAGGGAGGAGGGTGAACGGTCAGCCGTGTAGATATGCATGGCATACAAATCACATTTTTTGGACACATAGATGCAGAACTTGTGGGAAAGCCATCGTAAGTGTGAAATCTTGTAAATTAATTATTTGGCTCCTCCAAAGTCACTCCTGGGGACCACTAAGCAGAGAGAGGAAAAGAGAGAGGGAGAGAGCTAAGCTGTGCCAGGTTAGGAAGGGGCTGGGTGCTGCCTAAAGCCTTTGGCCTGCAGCCCAGAGACATCGAGGAGCCTGGACCACGGAGGGCAGAGGGAGCCAGAGAGGGACCAAAGCAATTGTAAAGAATAAGCAAATTAAGACGAGTAATCAAACTCCGCTTCTGTCCAATGAGTGTGGAGTTCGGGGTCCTGGCACTTGGCTGGCCCAGCCAGGGGAGGTACGACCTCTCTGCTTGCTCTTGCTTTTCCTGGCCATCCTGGAGGGGCAGGGCCGGCCGTCTCCTCCCTGTCTGGACAGAATGCAGGCCCTGAGGTGCAGTGGGTGGGAGGTCACTGGTGCAGTTCCATTTTAAACAGGCTAATGACCCACCCGTGAGTGCATGAGAGGAAGCTCAGGTTGTTGCTAGGGAGGAAAGGAAGGTTCCAGCAACCAGTCAATGGGAGGGCAGAAAATCCTGAGATGCTGTTTGCTGTACCCTAGAAAATCAATCTGAACACAGTGCTTCAGTCCAGAAAAAGCAAGTCTTCTTTTTTATTTATTTGTTTTTTCTTTCCAAGTCCAGCTGGGTAACAGGTGAATAGGGTTAGGGCAGGGGACTATGGCTTTGGAAACATGTGGACATAGGTCATGATCACAGCTCTGTCCCCTAAGAAATGACCCATTTCAACCCTCTGGGCCTCAACTGCCTCATGTGGTTATATAATAACGAGCCTCACCACTCAGGAGCTTCCCAAGGAGGACAAAATACAGTCATTTGTGCAAAGCATAAAGCAATGGAGACCTCAGATCTGACCTGCGCGAATTTCATTTTCCTTCCTTCTTTAAGGTGTAGTCAGAATTCGCAAAATGCACATTGCGGGGAGCGGTGGCAGATACCTGTAATCCCAGCAAGTAGGGAGACTGAGCCAGGAGGATTGCAAATTCAAATCTCAGTAACTTGGCAAGGCCCTAAAGCATCTTAGTGAGACCCTGTCTCAAAATAAAATATAAAAAAGGGCAGGGGATATGGCTCTGTGGTTAAGCACCCCTGGGTTCAATCTTTGGTACTAGAAAAACAAATACAATAAAAGCAACCCTTGGTGCCTCCTGATGGACCTGCTTCACCTTCTGCCAAGTTCTTCCTCTTAGAATTCCCAAAGCCAGGCTTGGCAGGTGACAAGGGGGTGGGGCCTGGCTCTACTGTAACAGCAGCCTGACCTTGGCAAGGAGCTGCGCCTGGAGGAGCCCCACGTCCACAGGAGAGTAGGGGACTGGGGCAGGGGATGCAGGGGTCACCACTGTCTACGTATCCACTGTGCCACCTGCCAGCGGGGTGACCTCGGGAAGAACCCTTCATCTCTCGTCTCAGTTCCATCAGTTTTTACTTTGCGGATTGAAGTGAAAATGAAATGAATGTATGCAGACCAATGGTTCAGACCATGGCCTATCACATACTGCTGGGCCTGCAGTGTTGCTGCTCTGGGGCTGGGGCTCTATCCTCCTTCATGCAAGAGGACATGTGGGTGGTCGCAGTTCTCATGGGAGGCCGCATCTCTTCTCCATGGCTTCTTTTTTTGCTGTTTCAGATAAGTTTGAAAGATATTTATTGAGCATGGATTATGTATCTGGGTCCTTGGAGCATCAATTATATACCCAAATGAATGTCCCCTGCCAGCCTGCCCACCACATGCTGCCATCATAGTGTGTGTGTGTGTGTGTGTGTGAGAGAGAGAGAGAGAGAGAGAGACAGAGAGAGAGTAAGAGAGAGGGAATGGGATTGATACTTTTCTCCCCATTAGAGTCGGCATCTGTCTTTAATCACCACACTAGCCCTAGCACATAGTAGATGCTCAGTGAACATTTATAGGATAAATCAAGATATCTTCCTGTTCTCAATGAGCTTAGCATTGAGAGGGAATGATGGGTAAGTAAACTAATAACGTCAAAGTAATCTGCTAAGTGTCACACATGCAAGGAGCTGAGAGCAGATAGGAGGCCCTTGCCATACCAGGAAGAGGGGGAAGCAGCTCAGAAATAGTGCCTGAGCTAAATCCTAGTTCAGATGTGGAGAAGGGTTCTCCAGGAGGAGACGTTTACATGTGCCAAGGCAGGGAGTGTGACTATAAGATTGCTGTTGGGGCATGGGGATTTGGGATGACTAAAGTTTAAGATAGACCCTGGGAGGAGATGAGGCAGGAAGGAGGCTAGCTCACACACGGCCTTGCCTGTAGCGCTTAAGTCCCACTAAACGAGTCAGCACTTTGTGCATGAGTATACGTCACCAAGTCTACCCTAGATAGGACACACCTTCCAGGTAAGACAGCATCGAGGTTAGGAACCATTGACGTAGACTCCGGAGTTAGGCTGATTGGGAATTCCAGCCCTGCCACCTTCACGCTGTGTGGACTTGGGCAGGCATTAGTTTCTCCATCTGGATTATGGGAGAACTGACTCCTAAATAAACTAATCCATATGACACACTCCACGCGTGCTGGGCGTTTAGCAAGCCTGGGCTCAGATGCTGACTATCGTCGTTAATCTCTCCAGGGCCCTGACTGCGTAGCTGCCATCTACACAATGCTGTCTGTGGGCGCTCTCTTATGTCACCCTCCAAGCTCCCTGAGAAAAGGGGTTGGTTGAATTATGTCCCTGAGTAAGTTGTGCCTTAGAGAAGCTCCTATGGGATCTAAAGGTAGACAGCACAGGACTTGCCAACTCATTCCAGGACATCAGTTGCCTCTCTCTTTCTCAAGGGACCAGACTATGGCCAGACTGGGTGTGATCCAAAGGGAGCCTACTGAAGGCATAGGTCCTGTTTATGTGTGGGTCCCACTCCCTCCTCTGGAGGCTGCTCAGGGTGGGCTGGGAGATTCCTTAGACAATCTAATAGATTAGTTTTCAGTTTAGCATTGCAGCCAGACAGAGCTTTGCAGCGAAGCCATCCAAGTCAATTAAAAGGCATTTTCCCTGCTGTGAGTTCAAAGTCTCTTTGGTTCGTTCCAGTTTTCTGGGATGTTTCATAATAGGTTCCACCCTGGGTTAATTAATAACCCTTGCTTCCTACTGAAATGCAAAAGCATGGACCCAGTGCATGAGCACAGGGGGGCTGGGGCTCCTCTCATCAGGGAGTGGGCCAGACCCCAAATGGGGGGACAACTATGGGGCTGGCAGAAAGTGCAGCAAGGCCAAGCCAAAGCTCAAGAACAAAGCTGGCAGTAGTATAGGGAGGGCAGTGTGGGGGATGGTCATGAGCACAGGAAGGGATCTCAAGGCAGAGACCACAGAGGTTGGGAGAAGCTGGGATATACAGTATGGAATGGATCAGGGCAACTGGCAGAATAAAGAGGTGGATACGGTGAGGCTGGCAGTGGCTTGGTCTTAAGTGATGCCACATCACGTGGGTCAGATGTCACACTCTCTGTTTTAAGGAACACAGGTGATCTCATCTACATTCTCTAATACCAATTACAGGTACGAGCATAGAGTTCAAAGGGCCAGAGAACACCAGGCAAACCCTTGCTCCACGTGCATTCTTTCAGCAGTTGTGCTGTCTTTTCATGAACCTCCTTCCCAAGTGTAATTTTCAAGGTTCAGGTATCTTTTTTCACCAAATCCAGAGCTGCATTTCTCTGCTTCCAGTTTCTTTTATTAGTGCATTTTAGTTGCACATAATGATAGGATTTGTAGTCACATATTCATAGATGCACACAATACAGCAATACAATCTGGTCAATATCCTTACCACCTCCCTCTACCTCCTTCCTCCTATCTCCTGATCCCTTGCCTCTCTTCTGGGTCCTAAATTTTTCCTAAAATACCCAAGTACAGTGATATAATTTTTATACCTTTGAAGAACATTCTGTACATGCATGACTATAGTATATACAGCGACACACTTATAAATGCTTGGAATGTACCTTGCTTTATCTCAATTCCAACATTTCCCCTTCTCCTCCCTTCCTATCATCCCTTGTTATTTTTCAACATATTCGACAATAAGATTAAACATTTATGTTTTTGTAATCTGCCTCCAGTCCTTTGCAATCCATCTTCCCCTATCTGTGCATGCATTCTAAAATGAACAGTTACATCACTCCCAGACGTAAATATGTCCCCGCAACCCATAGCCTCTAGGACACAACTTCTAGTTGGATGCTTTACACACAAAGCTCACCCTGGACAGACTGTTCTCTCTCTCTTTTTCCTGCGTTATCTCCCACCATCCCTTCTCAGGTGCTACAGTCTAATCTTTTCCCCACATGTGACGAACTGAGATTTAAAACACGTTTAGCTGCGAGGCCTGTTGTGCACATCTGCCTGTTGACACCCCCTTAGAGCTCTTCTCCAAACCCTAATTGTGCATCTGCTTCTCTGAGAAGCCTTCCCTAAGAATGGCCCAAGGCTGGACAGATCTCCATGACAACCCTCATAGAGATCTACCACAATGCATTGCAGACAGCAGATGAAGAACGCTTTCGGGGTGAAGGGCTCTGTCATTAAGACCAAGGGCAGAGCAGGTACTCAGGAAGTGTCTCTTGAAGCAAGGAGCAGGTTTAGATAGACAGGCTCTGTTTATCTTTTCATTACACACCCCGAAAGGAGCTGAAGGACTTGTGCTCCTCTTTAGAGAGCCTACATAATTTCCGTTGAGCCTATGGTGTAAGTGGTGCTGGGCTGGGCAGGACAGTTGTTGAGGAGTGGAGGCAGCATAGTCACCAGGGCCTGAGAACAATGGAGCTGGGCTTCCTTTCGGTGCCATTCCCTCCTCCTCAGCATCACTGCCCAGAAAACAATGCCTGGGCTAAGTCTCTTCCCTCCTGGGACATCTTTTCCCACATTTTGAGATAAATTCTTCAAGATCCAGCTCAAGTGCTCATAACTGGCACAACTGAACCAGGATGCTAGAAGAGACAAGGGGACTCAACGGATCAGCCACCTGGCTGGATCTCTTCCTTGAGAAAAACAACTTACAGGAGGAAAGATTCATTTTGATTTATGGTTTCAGTCCAAGGTCAATTGGCTCTGTTGCTTTGGGCCTCTAAGGGGGCAGAATGTGAGGATGGAAGGGTGTGGGGGAACCAAGCTGCTCGCCCCAGGTGGACAGGAGGGAGGGGAACAAGAGAGAGAAAAGGGAGCAATAGAGGGGCTGGGAACAGGACTCCAGTGACCCACCTCCTCTAGTGAGGCCCCACCTCCTACAGTTCCCATCACCTCCAGATAAAGTCATTGAATTGTGAGTCTATCCATGAATCATCCCCTGATGAGGTCAGAGCCCTGGTCATCCAATCACTTGTCAAAGGCCCCACCTGTGGACATGGCTGCCCTGGGGACCAAGTCTTTAGCTCCTCTAGAGTGCCCACATAGCACTGCACAAACTGAGGCACAGAGAAGTTAAATCACTTCCTCACAGTCAGTCAGACAGTGGCAAAGCCGAAATTCAAAGCCCACTATTCTGGCTCTAGATTTCGAGGTATTATACTATTCATATATAGCTATGCTTAAAGATAGTAGTGAACATAACCCCTGCGGGAAACAAGGAACAAATAGAATTGTTAACAGACAACTGCACAGCAGTAAGCAAGAAACATCAAATGATGCATAAGAGCCATTAGGGTCGGTCAGGGAAAGAGGAGTCTTTTGCTAGGAGAATATCACATATGAATGTGTAATTTATCCAGTAGGTCAAAACAGCAGGGTGAGATAGGAGGGGACTGTGGGATTTGTACTCCAGGAACGTGAGCCAAGAGCGGGAAAAGCAAAATGCTTTCTGAATACAAATTCAAGAACAACAGATATTCTCATAGATCTACTTTGTTTAATATCTACTTTGGTTAAACCAGACCAGGGTTCGAATCTTAGCTTTACCACCTTCTTACTAGCTGTGGGACCATGGCAGAATTTTATTCAAGCTTTCTGAGCCTCAGTTTCCTCAGCAACAGGCCTGCCATGGAGATCAATGAGTTAAGGCCCAGGAAGAAATTAGTGATAAACCCACATTAGTCAATGCCATGGCTACGGAGAGAATTGCTTGCTCCTCTGATGAGTTATGGTGCAGCTAATATGTCCTAGGATCCCACCTGCTTGTACTTTTTTCTTTTTCTTCTCCCAGCTGGTTCTTAGATTGGAAAGAAAGAGGCGTCCATGGAGACCTGCACGCTTTTAAAAATAACACAAAACAGAACGTCTGAGGTCAGGGTGAGCCAAGCCAAACAAATAAATCTTGCAGGACTGTGTTAACAAAACAAGGCTTACTGGATCAGAGTGGTAGAATTCTACCGGACTCGGCCCTGCACAGAAACACCGGGCTCTGGTGAATTTCAAACACAAGGAGGTCAAACAGGAAGGTGGAATTATGGAACACTTCAGAGTTCAGCATGAATGTCTGGCCTGGAACCAAGAGAGTGTTCTACACAGGATGGACCCCAGAACCTACAGGTCCCGGAGATCCAGACCAGAAGAGTCTGACAGGTCATCGTGGATGCAGCCTCTACAGAGGGTAGCTTGCAGCACACATCAAAATTACAAACCTGCTCTCAAGGGTTGCGTTCTCTGAGATGCAGACTCTGAGCTGGATCCCAGCTGTGGACATTCATTAGGAAGTGCTCTGGGAACCATCATCACTGGAGCGGGAGAAAAGGAAGGATGCAGGATAGTATGGCAAGGAGCTGGGCTACACCCAAGTCCCAGCAGAGACCTCTAGAGATGACCTGGCCCTTTAGGATTTCTCAAATTGGGGTGAAGTGACCAGACCTTTATATCATTAAATATAACTGTCCTCAAGAAAGAGATGTGACTTTGCGCAAGGCAGAACTCTTCACCCGAGGCACTTCCAAAAGAGGTTGCTGTCTTCTAAGAGCAACATAGAGGAAAGTTCTTTATTCCTAAAGGAACGCATATAGCATGCTTTGGAATGAGTCGTTCTACTTCTAGGAAAGAATCCTACAATACACTAACAGATATTTGAAATGACAGGTTTAGTAATGTCTGCAATAGTAAAATTATGGAAGATAAATTATGGTACATCCATAGGACAGAAACCTGGGCCAGCGTTAGCAAGAGTGAGCGCTCCACATGTATTCTCATGGAATAACCTCCAGGGTGTGCTGAGTGAAAACTCAGGGCTTCTACTGATCCACACACATATGGATAAGAAGAAGGGCGTGTGTGGATGTTGAGCAGCTAAAGGGGTGGACTGTGCCTTCACTGCTGCCACTCAGGCCCACACCCATCCTTTTGGGCTTACTCCTGCACTATGGAAACTGAAGCCCCCCAAAATCTACACTTCCTGTCCCTTCCTCCTAAGGGGAGGTCTTCTTACATGAACTGAGTTAGGGAGAGGGTAGGGACCACTCTGCTGCTGCACTTCACCAACAGCAACAGCAGTGACAGCAGGTAGTGGTAGGTCCCCTGGCCCAGCGGGAAGGCAGGCTCCTGGTTCTTCAGTGACCACCACGGCAGTGATGACAGTCACTGGAGGACTCCTCTGGCTCTGGGTAATATGATTTCCCCTTTGGATCCATTTGTAATCAATTCTTATTAAAGCCTTCTCTTGAATACCTAGAACAGCTTATGTTTCTCTGACCAACTCCCCTTTATGAAATGCATATCTGTGTATTTGAACGTTGCATTTGAAAGCTTTACGTTAACTGGGTGGAAGAGCACTGGGTTGGTGAACCCAGGGCTGCGGAGACTTTTCACAGCATTCCACTTTGTACCTTTTCAATTTTTAGCTATTGAATTTTGTTACTTTTACTCCCCAAAATAAATAAAACAAAAATTCAAACAGTTTTTGTTTTCCCTATTAGGTATAAGAATTTCCTGTGAAATAGTCCCTGAATTAGCCATCTGGTTTCTGCCAGAGCATTCCCAGCACAGGAGACTCCCTACCTACCAATGCCACAGGAATGTCCCATTCATCATTAGTCAACTCTGCTCAATAGTGTGTGTTTATACCAAATTAAAATCCATCTTCTTGTTGTCCCTGAAGAAAAGGGGGACAGAAAAACACCATATCCCTAAATACCCAATTTTTTGTTCCCCCAAAACCTAGCTAAGTGAAGGGAACAAAACAACCTGAGCGGGAAAGTCCAGACATATTGAAGCCCTGGTTTTCCCTGTGCTCACAGGGAACCAGGGCAGGTCAGTGAGCTCTGCAGAAAGCTCCTTTCCTGCACTTACACCAGACAGCTGCTCCTGGGGATGCTGATCAGACCCACAAACTGAGAAAGCTAATGCTGAAGGTGTCCCTGCTCCTGCAGCCTAACATAGGAAACCCCTCTTGGAGTGGGGGTGGGCTTAGAACCGAGGGCACTGTGGAAGGGAGACGTGCCCCTTGTCCAGCCAGCCACCCCTGGACAGAGCATGGTAAGGGACAGAAGCCGCATTGGAGAAGCACCAGAGCGACGGAGGTGCTGACTATTCAGCCTGTTGCCACCAGACTCTTCTTAGAACATCACTGATCTCTTGTAAGTGTTCCCCAATAAATCCTCTGTCTCACGCTGTCTCGGGCACTTTCTTTGGCCTCTAACCTACCCTACTGCCCTGGGGACATGACAGTTCCTCCAGGATTGCACCATTAGCCTGACCTCTAACCCCAGTGAAACAACGTAGGGTTAAGATGCTTCCTCTATTACTCATCTCTATGGATGGGCCAATCTTTCAGAGCCTCAATTTCTTCACCTGCCAAATGGACATGGTTGAAGCACCATAAGTGCTTTTACCAATACACGTTGGTTATTTTTCTCGATAGCTACAACCCTGGCAGAAAAATGCAGTGAGGTTCAACCAACTGGGTTTGAAACACACCCCTGCCATTTACTGCTTGGACAGTCTTGGTAAGCCACTCACACTCTCTGAGCTGCGTCTATAAGGTGAAGGTGGTAACAGTGCCGAGTTCAATCATGTAAAGCACTTAGCTTTACCTTTGAAAGGACGCAGCATTTGGTAGCTATTACTTATCAACCACTCGTTCAAGTGGCCGACATTTGTGGAGTAGCCTGGACCCCATTGGAGACCTCTTTCCTCTGCGCTAAACGTCTCTGGATCCTTGACATGTTGTCTCATGGGCTTTAGTTTCCTCTTATTCCAATCACTCCTCAGGAGGCATTCTGGGTTGTTATTATCTTTATAGCGTGATAGTCCAACTAGATCTCTCGCCAGGCTGAGCAGAACACTGCAGGTGTGCAGTGGCGGGGGGAGCGTATGGAGCGTCCAGCTTCTGCATTCTAGTGCTGCACGTAGTAGCACAGCCTGAAATAGCATCAGTTTGGGGGTAATGACTATAAATGTAACTTATCGGACCTCTAGAATATGTGCCAGGAACTGTGCTAAGCACTTTACACCAACTCATTCAATCCACACAGTGTCTCCAAGGGATAGAAATTGTTACTCCTGGGGCTGGAGTGGTGACTCAGCAGTTGGAGCGCTTGCCTGGCATGTATGAGGACCCAAGTTCAAACCTCATACACAACCAAGTGCTGGGGACACAAAGGCCAGAAGAAAAAATAAATAAAATTGCTTCTTTTTCTTTCATTCTTAAAAAAAAAAAAAAGAAAGAAATTGCTACTCCTGCTTTTCATTCAAGAAATGGATACTTAGAGATGTTATAAGTAGGAGTTCAACTGGGTCAAAACGTGCTGGAGCTAAGATTCCTTCTCCAGTCTACCTTACACCAAAGTCACAATCTTAACCTTCATACCATAATATTCCCACAAATATTAAGCGGTATTTAACTCAAATCCTAGGTCTTTTTTTTTTCTTCTGATGTGATTTAAATATGTTTAATGTCCTCCAACCTGGTCTCTTGTAGCTGAGTCTTTGACTAGGACTTTGTATCGTATCCCCATTCAGTATGATTATACCAAATGTAATCCAGCATATTCTCTCTTCATTCTGCCTCAACTCATCAGCAAATATAATTTGATCAGTTACTATTAAGAAGGAGCATAGCACAGAGGCCAGGGCAGGGCTCTTTAGCAAGCCATTAGATCTTTTTCTTTCAAGGTGTTTTTGTATCAACTGATCGTTTCTACTAAGGGTAATGTTCAACATGTCACCAACCCACAAAATTTAATTGACAGCTAACCTCCATTTCTACATCTTGTTGACAATCTGTTTCTTGAAATACCACATGGTCTTTATAGTCAATATCACCGGTTAAGGTCGATTCTAGAAAAGGTTGTCCCAGAAAGAATTAAAAATTGAAGACTGAAGTTTATATGGAGAAATATGAAAATAGGTTGAGCATCCCCAATTTGAAAATACAAACTCCAAAAACTCCAAAATCTGAACCTTTCTGAGCATGAACATGATGCCACAAGTGGATAATTCCACACTTGACCTCCTGGGACAGACTGCATCAAGATATAGTTACACCAACATTACTGTATGAAGTTACCCTCAGCCTATGTGCATGCGGCATATGTGAACCATAAATGAATTTCATGTTTAGACTAGGGTCTTCTCCCCAAGATATCTCATTACGTATACGCAAATATTCCAAAATACGGAAAAATTCACATTCTGAAACATGCCTTGTCCCACGCATTTCAGATATGAGATTCTCAACCTGTATAGGGTCTGAAATGTTTGAAATATTTTAAGAGAAAAATCTCACCTTTACTTTGAAACAATATTTATGTTGAGGAAATAGAGACAAGGCAGAAGATAGACAGGTGTCCAACAGCTTTCACTGGGCTCCACACCCATCTACCTCACTCCACCCCAACTCCAATATCACACAAGAACAAGGACTTCTAGGGTGCCCGAGGCATTCCCACATAAATCCGGGACGTGTCCAGCCTCCTTCTCTGACCTCTGTCTGCTGGAGCAAGTGCGATTTTTCCTTCTGCTTTGGTATCTCTGTCAACGCTGAGAAAAACTGAATATGGTAATTTCAACCTTTTTTTTTTCTTTCAGGCTTCAGCTCTATCCCATAAAGTCCAAGTGCACTAATCTCTTAGACTGCAAGTCAATTTAATATTAATGCATTCATTGACCTCATTTCTTAGTTCTGCAGAGGGGTGACTTGTGCCTGTGGGAAGAAGAAACTTTGCCTTAAACGTAAACAGAAGAGATCTGGACATGCCAACCAGCCTGGTCTGATCCTCTCAGGCCCTCCTCGGACACTGCTGTGAGGACCCCACAGAGCCAACAGGACATTCTGGGTAATGGAATGCAAAATGATGATCTACCCCTGCTGGCTTCCCCAGGATATCTTGATTCCTGGCACTCTAAGAGTCAGACGAGCAATTTTTGCATTGCAGAGAAGAAGGTGGAGAGAAGGGGTGGAGGCTTCCTTTAGGCCAACCACAACGAACTCTTTCATTCTGTCCAGCATAAACCAGACAGCACAATTATCTGGTTAATTTGGCCCTTAATGGAGAGACAGGCTACGAAAATTCAAGGCCAACATAGACTAAACAGTGGCTTCCGTCCTAAGCCTTTCCCCAAGTTCCAGAGGATGCGATGTTGAGATTCCTGGGAGAGTCACTTATGTGACCCACCCATCGGTCCAGATGGGCAAAGAGAAGAGATTAAGGCGCCAAGATGAACTTGGGAAAATATACCTTCCAGGGGAAAATGACCCAATGACCTGCTAATTGATTTCCTGGCTAATTTACCTTCTGGCTTGCAGGAGAGGCATGGCTAGAAACAAGGATGACTAATTTAGCCAAGATTTCCCAGCATGACTTCAGCCTTTAAAGACCAGCTGAGTGTCTGTCGCCAGGACCCCTGTGGGAGTTGTTTTTAGGACAATAACCTCTGATGGTCCTGCGTAAAGATTTTGTACCTACAAGTTGGCCAAAGACGGTGCTAAGATGAAAGGGAGATATTAAAACATGCCCCAGGGGGGTCGCTGCAAAGGGGAAGAGGCAGGACCAGCCCAGCTGGCAGCCCAGTGTTTACCAGATGGTTTACGGAAAACCCAGATTTTTGAGGGAAGATTAAGGTGAAGTGATTTACCACCCTTGGAAACTGACAAGCAGCCTGGAATCTGTGGAATCCATCAGTTATTCATGCTGCACATATTTCCTTCAGTTCTCATTTGTGCCAGACCCTGTGCCAGTTAACAGCGTGAGATCCAAAGAACCACACTCTCTACCCTCATGAGAACAATCGATCCTAAAACTTTAGTTCAAAACTCAGATGAGAGCCAGGAAGGAAAATTGGAGGTGCTATGAAAATGAATAATCAGGTTACCTGATTTAAATAGGGCTGAGAAAAGGAGTCTTTGAGCAAAAGACTTTAACACACACACACACACACACACACACACACGCACACACACATAA
The DNA here is from genome assembly GCA_004027875.1 of Aplodontia rufa. Taxonomy (NCBI): domain Eukaryota; kingdom Metazoa; phylum Chordata; class Mammalia; order Rodentia; family Aplodontiidae; genus Aplodontia; species Aplodontia rufa. The sequence goes on from PVKS010003870.1 coordinate 25,119, forward strand.
AGATCACTTTAGTTTTGTATGAAAAATAAATTGCATATAGGTAAAACTTGGATTAGGAAGTTCAGATTAGATGAGTCAGTGATGGTTCAGCCAAGGTAGATCCTTGGCAACAGGGTGGAGGGAAGTAGATGGACTAGGGAATTATGGGTTGCAGAGTCACCTGGATCTGGCAAGTGAATGGGTGTAATGAGGGAGGAAGAGGGAGGCATCCAGGAGACTGTGCAGGCTTCTGGCTAAGGCTGAAGGCAGATGGTGGAACTCTTCACTGAGAGGGAATTAGGGAAGAGGAGCATGACATGATGTCTCCTGCTTTGGAGTTAGGCAACTGGACTCCCTGCCACTCTGTACCCTGTACTTCTGGTCTCCATTGCTCACGATGCCTCCATCTCACCTAATCTTCACCCCACCATCAGTGCTTATTGAGAGTCTATCCATTCTTTGATCCATTTCAAATAGCATGCCCTGCTGGGAGCTTCTCCAACCCCCTCAGATGGTAGTGGCCGCTGCTTACCATAGAACCAAGGCTGGGCTCTCTTTCCTGGCTTTCAGTTCTGTGAAGACTCACATCCCTTCCTTGACCACAAGCTTTTTTGGGACTGGGTGCCTGCTTTTTTAATCCTCATTCCCTACATGAGTTAGTGAGCACAGGAGACACATGACAAATATTTGCAAAATGAGCAAAAATAACCTGCTTTTTGCCATGAAGGAAAACCAGTAGACATTGGATCAACTTGAAAGACACAGGATGGAATTGAAATTCAAACTATAGGTATTTTGCTATGAAGCCTACCCAATTTGACGCTCAGAGAGCTTTTCTGTTCCTTTGCCACACAAAGCTCAAAAAATGCAGGAAGAGAAAAAGTCATGACCCCAGCCACATTTTTTTAAAAAAATTGAGCTTCCTTCAATTAATTTTATACCAGGTGCCTCGTCTCATGTCTCTTACTGTTTGCCTTTGATGGTGATCAAGAAAAGAAGAAAGGAGAGGAGAAGAAAGAGAAGAGGAAGAAGAACATTTGTTAGGTGCCAGCATGTGTCAAGCGCTGTTCTAGGCATTCCCAACAACCCTATGAATGTAGGTTGATACAGTTACTACCCCAAGAGTACAGGAGAAGAGCTGGAGAGAGATTCAGTACTGCTCAATCAAGGCCACATAGTTAGGGTTGGCTTTGGCACTCAAACCCACAGTCTGCCTCCAGAGCCCTTGCTCTAATGTGATCTATTAAGGCCAGCATGGCACTCACAGCTGCCACTTAATGAATGGGAGGAACACTGGTCTAGAGTCAAGGGACCACATATTCCAGTCCTTCTGCCACTGGCTTCCTATGCAGGCTTGAGCATGTCTATGTTTCTTTCCACATAAAACAAGGGATCTGGATATTGATAATAATGGTAATAATGACAGCAAGTATTCTTGATTCTGTTCCTTCTTAAGGTTTTAAATAATTTAATACTAACAATGATACAAAAAAAATTGAGAGACACAGAGAGGTTAAGTCACCTGTTCAACACATAGAAAGCAAGAACACCAGGATTCAAACACATCATGCTCTCAAACTATATCCCTGTTGAAGTGGATCCAAGGACATGTCTCCTTGGACCAGACGGAACAGGCTAAAGTAGAGGTGGAACAGAAAGATTTTGGAGTCTCCATTCCCATCAGCATCAGAACAGCTCAACTCGTGTCTATTTTATAGAATGAGCTCCTACTTTATATTTCTTTTGAAGAAAAGTTCTGCTGCTAAAATAAAATACTGGACCAAATAATTCTGGAATTTAATGAGACTTCCAAGTATAATCCAGGATATTTTTGGCAATCATAGTTCATTGTGGCTGCAAAAAATGGGATCAAGAGTGCCACCACAAATGACCTCGCCTTAGCAAAGTATAGAGTGGTAGTCTAAGGACTCAGTTCTCACCTACCTGTTCCACTCGGATCTCAATCTCTCCATTCACCTTCTTTCCATGGAAATACTTTGACCTGCAAGGAGAGGAAGAAACCTACTGAGTAAGGATGTGGATTGCTTTACTCTTGTCTTCTTACCCTAGAAGTGCTTACCACCTTCCCTCTCATCTCCCCCCTTGACTGACGACTGACTCATTAATGAGAGGCAGTGTGTGGTGGACGAAGAGAGTGGCTGGAAGCTGGGAGACTCAAGTTCCGGTCCTGTCAAGCCACTTGACCTCCCTGTGTTTCCATTTTATCTTCTGCAAAAGAAAGCTATTCATATGTGTACTACACATTTCTAAGACTTATTTTACAGATTAAATTAGATAATAAATCAATGGCACAGGATTCAGGGTTGTGGATTAGAGGAAGGCTGCGTTTCCAGTTGCTCCGTGGCTTGAGATTTGAGTAGTGGGGGTGCTGCTTCTCAGTATTGGACAGTCAGAGCATCTTAGCAACTCAGACACGTGTGAGCAATGAACAAAGAATGAGAAAGAGCACACTGGAGCCAAACTAGCTGTGGCAGAGACAGCAGCAGCAGTGCTGTTCATCACAGAGGAGAAGGACATCATCATGAAAGAGAAACGCAGTGGGCAGATTTGGCATGGAAAAACCTGTGGACTAGAAAGTAGCCTGACCTTACTAATCCAAAGGCTGTGCAGTGAACTGATATTTGAAAAGTGCTTTTATTTCTCAATGGACAAGTGGAGAGCTGAGGTGGAGTCATCTTGAGGAGACCACACTGCAGCTGCAAACAGTACCATACTGTCCTGGCTAGTGCCCACCCTGTGGACTGGGGTGCGCCTGGCAGAACGTGAATCAAACAGGCACAGAGAAGATTATATCCAGGGGAACTCAAGTCAGCAAAATGAACAGAAGTGAAATTTGTTTTCCTTTTGAGTCTGGTGGTTCATGTGACCTGCTGAAGAAGGTTGGGAATCTGAACAGACAGGTGTAGACACACTCAGGGACCAAGCCTGGGAAGGTTGTTTTCATGGGCAGCAGAGGGTGTACTCTTGGGAGCCTCCTGAGATTCAGACTCTCAGCAGAGATCAGCATCTGCCTGGCCCTAGGGGTGTGTTGATCTAATCTCTCTAGAGCAGATACCACCCAGTGAAGCCCCTAAGGCCTGACTAGACCTAAATTCCAGTCGTAGGAATTCCCATCAGAGAACTTTGCAGTGGCCCTACCCTGGGAGTGCAGTATGGTCTGGGTGGTCAAAACTCCAATAGACAGTACTTCCCGATTCATTCCACCTTATACTGGTGAAAAGGGAAGATGAGAGCTATTTCAACCAGTTCGTTTTAGGCCACTTGAGCTGGCAGCTCAGTGAGCAACACAAAAGGAGGAAGGGATTAACAATCCCCAGCCCTTGCTCTTTCTCTCTCTCTGTACACAGCCCAGAAGAAATGGAAAGAAGGACATTGGGCCAAGAATCATTAATTCTTGTTGACAGTTTTGACCACCTCAGTGGAAATCACTCTTTCATGTTTCATTATGAATACCTTTTTCCTTTCCTTTTCTTTTTTCTGTTTCCTTCCTTCCTTCCTTCCTTCCTTCCTCTCTCTCTTTCTTTCTTTCTTTTTTTTGGTGTTTTTGATGTGCTGATTGATTCATGTAATTTTCCCTCATTTTTAGCATTTTCTATAATAGTTATTTTTCTTGGCAATGTCTTTTGAGGGTTAGTGTTTGGCTTATTTATCTTTGTGTCATGTTCATTTATTTGTTTTTCTTTTTCTTTATTTTTTCTCCCACTATCACATTCTTTTTCTCTCTCCCCTTTTCCTTAGTTTTCCTATTTTTCCTCCTCTACCTTTATGATTGCCGTGTACAACATCTCTACTGCGTTCTCTCTGTTCATATTTTGAGCATTCTAAACTTTGTTCTTTCTATCACATTTTATTTTCTTAATGAACTGCATTTTCATTTCTACCATTTTTTAAAAATAGAGCTCCTGCCCCCATCATTAATGTTGCTGCAGTTATTAGTGCTGTGGATGACACAGGTGACGCCTGCTGTTTACTTTGATGCCTTATCTAGTTCATGGTTATTTCTTGTTTTTGCTGTTATCAATTGCTGACTCAACCATTCCTATTTTTGTGACAATTAATGTTGGAGATGTCATACTAGGCACCAGATATTTATTTTAATGTTATATTGCTTGCTTCAGCTATTGCTATTATTGGGTTTTCCCTTTTCTCTACTCACAGGGTAGAGACTCTGTGACTGAACTACATCCATCCAAAAGACGGTACATCTTGCTCCATACACAAATTAGCCACACTCAAACATTAGCTATACCTTAATAAAAAGAACAGAAAAAATAAAAATCCAAGCTAATGACCTGGCCCCAGGTAGGAACAGTTGGGATGGACCCTCAGGTTCCACTCATGGACATTCACTCCTAAAGCAAAAACAGAGAATTAACACAAATATTGTGGATGCCACACCTACAAGAGGGTCTTAATCTAGATCACTCTAGGATACTTTGGAAAGAGAAAGTTGTGTCCTAAAAAGACCCACAAATAAGAGTGGAAAATAAATCCCTCCTCAACAAATACATAAAACCCACTCAGGAATCCAAGATATAGTAAAAAAGAACAAGGTAACTCAAAAGTTTATAATTCACCTAAAGTTGATAATTCATCAACAATATCCAAAGATATTGAAGTGGATAAAATATCAGGTAAAGAATTCAAAAGAATGATCATAAAATGATCAATGAGTTCCAAAAGAACATAGAAAAAAACTCAGTAAATTAAGGAAGCCAGTACTGGGTATGAATAAAAAATTCAATAAGGAGACAGAGATAATGAACACCAAACAAATCTTGGAAATGAAAGTCACAATAAATTAAAGAAAATGTTTTGTTGAAAGTCTCTCAAGTAGAGCAGACCACAATGAAGACAGAATCTCAGATCTAAAGACAAAGTAGCCAACACTAAACATTTGAACATAGTAAAGAAAAGAAAATAAGTAACCATGACCAGAATTTAGTATAATTCTGGAATAACATTAAGGGGGCAAGTTCAAGAATCAAAGGAATTGAAGAGGGTTGTGAGATTCAGGTTAATGGAATGGATAACTTCATCAGGGAAGTAATAGCAGAACAATTTCCAAATCTTGAAAATGAGATGGACATCCAGATACAGGATGCATTCAAAATCCAAATACACAAGATCAAACAAGACCCTCTCCACAAAACATAATTAAAATGCTTAACATGTGGAACAAGAATAGAATTTTAAAAGCCTCAAGAAAAAAATGTCAGGTCACATTTAGAGATAAGCCAAATTACTCTTGGTTTATCAGAATTACTCTTGATTTCTCAGCACAAACTCTGAAAGTCAGGGTGCTCCTAGTCCTAAAAGAAAATGACTCAACCAAGATTGCTATATCCAACAAAGCTAACCTTCAAAATTGAAGAAGAAATAAAAACCTTCCATGATAAGTAGGAACTAAAAGAATTTAAGACCACTAAAAGAGCTAAAAGAAATAAAAAACAAACCCCAGAGTTCACAAAGGAACACATTTCATTTAAAGAGTAGCTAAACAGAAACAGGACCAAATTAAACATTATAAAGAAAGAAAAATGGTAAGAAATAACAAACATATATTAACAATGAATATAAATGGTCTCAAATCTCCAATTAAAATACACACACTGGCAAATGAATTTAAAACAAGACCCAACTACATGTTGTTTGTAAGACACTCATCTCACAGGCGAAGACAGCCACAGACTGAAAGGAAAGAATAGGAGTTTTTATGCAAGGTAAATACAGATCAAAAGCAAACAGGAACAACTATGCTCCTATCCAACAAATCTGACATCAAGCCAAAATTATTCAGACAAGTGAAAGGAGAATAATCCATTAAGAAGGTTTAACAATAATAAATATTTATGCCCTAATGTTAATGCATCTGATTACATAAAACAGACACTACTCAAATTAAAGACTCAGACTCCAGTACAACAATAGTGGGTGATTTCAACACACCTCTCTCACCAATGGATAGCTTATCCAGACATAAACTCAGTAAAGACTCTTTGGATCTGAATAATATAAATCAAATGTACTTAACAGACATCTATAAAATATTGAATCCAACAACAGCTATATATACATTCTTTTCAGCACCTCATGGAGGCTTCTCCAAAATAGACCATATTTTAGGCCACAAAGCAACTTTTAGCAAGTTAAAATATTGATATAATTTATTGCATATTATCAGATCATAATGGAAAGAAACTAGAAATCAACAACCAAAACCCCTACAGAAATTATATAAGCACATGGAGATTGAATGATACACTTTTGAATGATGAATGAGTGGTAGAAGAAATCAGGGAAGAAATGTAAAAACTTTTATAATCAAATGAAAATAATGCTACAAGATATTAGAGCCTCTGGGACACTATGAAGGTCTAAGAGAAAGGTTTATAGCTATGAGTGCCTACATAAGAGAATCAAAAATATCCCAGATATACAGCCTAATATCTCAGGGCCCTTGAAAAGGAAGGAAAAATAGAAATCCAAAAACCAGTAGAAGGAAGGAAATAATTAACATTAGAGCTGAAATCAACAAAATTAAGAATAAAAAAGCAATACAAAGGGTCAAGAGCTGGTTCTTTGAAAAGATCAAGAAGACTGATAAACCCTTAGCCAAACTAACCAAAAAGAACACCCAAATTAATAAAATTAGAGATGAAAAGGGTGATCACAAACATAACAAAAATCCAGAGGATAATTAGGGTCTATTTTGAAAATGTACACTCTAATAAATTGGAAAGCCTAGAAGAAATGAATAAATTGCTAGGCACATATGACCTGCCAAAATTGAATCAAGAAAAACATAAAAAGACCAATAACTAGCAATGATATAGAATCAGTAATCAAAAGCCTTCCAACAAAGGAAAGCCAAGGACCATATGAATTCTCAGCTGAATTCTACCAGACCTTTAAAGAAGAACTAATGTCAATACTCCTCAATTTATTCCATGAAATAAAAATGGATGGAATACTTCCAAGTTCATTCTATGAAGTCACTATTACCCTCATACCAAAACCAGATAAGGACACATCAAGGAAAGAAAACTATAGATTGATTTCCCTGAAAAGCTTAGATGTAGACGTTCCTAATAAAATATAAGCAAATCATATTCAACAACATATTAAGAAGATGGCACATAACGACCAAGTTGGATTTATCCCAGGGATACAAGGAAGTTTTAATATACACAATCAATAAATGTAATTCATCATTTAAATAGAACTAAGGACAAAAATCAGTTATCTCAACAGAATCAAAGAAAGCTTTTGGCAAAATTCAGTACCAATTCATGACAAAAATACTGAAGAAACCAGGGACAGAAGGAACTTACCTCATCATTATAAAAGTTATATATGACAATGCAAAGCCAACATCAAAATGAATGTAGAAAAACTTAAAGCATTTCCTTTAAAATCTGGAACAAAGCAAGGATATCCACTTACCACTCCTACTCAATACAGTACTAGAAATTCTCACCAGAGCATTTAGGCAAGAGAAGGAAGTAAAGGGGATAAAAATAGGGAAGAAAGCAGTCAAATTATCAGTCTTTAGATGAAATGATCCATATTTATGAGATACAAAAGCTCACCAAAACCACTGCAGTGAATAAATAATTTCAGCAAAGTATCAGGTCACAAAATCAACATACAAAAATCAATAGCTTTTTTTTAATACTCCAATAATGAATCTGCTGAGAAAGAAATCAGGAAAACAAGATCAATTGTAATAGACTTAAAAAAAATACCTAGGAATAAATTTAACCAAGGAGGTGAAAGGCCTCTACAATGAAAACTACAGAACAATGAAGAAAGAAATTAAAGAAGACACAAAAGATTTAAAGACCATCCATGTTCATGGATAGGCAGAACTAATATTGTTAAAATGACCAGACCATCAAAAGGAATATACAGATCAATATAATCCCTCTCATATATTAATGATGTCCTTTACAGAACTAGAAAAAAAGAGTCCTAAAATTCATTTGGTAGGATAAAAGACCCAGATAGCCAACAAAATTCCAAGCCAAAAAAGCAACGCTGCAGACATCATAATAACTCAAATTATTCTATAGAATTCAAATTATACTACAGGGGTATAGCAACAAAAGTTGCATGGTATTGGTATAAAAACAGATACATATACCAATGTTACACAATAGAAGACAGAGACAAACTCCCATAAATATAATCATCTGATCCTTGATAAAAGTGCCAAAAACAGACACTGGAGAAAAGACAGTCTTTTAAACAAAGGGTGCTATGAACACTGTTTATCTATATGTAGAAGAATAAGAATAAACCCTGCACAAAAGTCAACTCAAAATGGAGCAAAGACCTAGGGATTAGAACAGAAATTGTGAAACTCCTGGAAGAAAACATAGGGTTAACATTCAAACATATAGGCACAGGCAATGACTTTTTCAAAAGGATCCTTAAAGATCTGGAAATTATGCTAAGAGTTAATAAAGGTGATGGCTTCAAATTAAAAAGCTTCTGTACAGCAAAGAGCATTAAGAGAGAACCTACAGAACATGAGAAAATCTGTGTTAACTACTCTTCTGACAGAGGATTAATATCTAGAATATATAAAGAGCTCAAAAAATGTCAAAAACCCAAATAACCCAATTAATAAGTGGGCCAATGCACTAAACAGACACTTCTAAAAAGAAGAAATACAAATGGCCAATAAATATATGGAAAAAATGTTCAACATCTTTAATAATCAGGGAAATGCAAATCAAAACTACACTGAGATTTCATCTCACTCCAGTCAACATGGCAGCCATCAAGAATAATAACAATAATAAGTGTTGGAGAAAATGTGGAAAAAAGGGAACACTTATACACTGTTATTGGGATTGTAAATTAGTACAACCACTATGGGAATCTGTATGGAGGTTTCTAGGAGTAAAGCCATTATGACCCACCTTTACCACTCCTTGGTTTTTATCCTAAAGAATGATAGTCATCATACTATGGTGATACACGTGTACCCGTGTTTATAGCAGCACAATTCACAATAGCCAAACCATGGAACCAGCCTAGGTGTCCATTAATGAATGATGGATGCAAACGTGGTTTATATACACAACGGAGTTGTATTCAGTCATAATGAAGAATAAAATTGTGTCCTTTTCAGAAAAATGGATGGAACTTGAGAACATCATGTTATGTGAGATAAGCCAAACTCAGAAAGTCATATGTTTCCTCTCCTATGTGGAAGATAGAAAGGAAAGAGGAAAAGAAAGGTTGCGGGGGGTCTCATGAAAAGTGAAGGGAGACTAGAGTAAAGGAAAGGGATCAGGGGAGAAAGGAGGGACGGAAAAAGGAAAATACTGAGGAATGATATTGACCAAATTATATTGTCCTATTGCTGTACAACTATAGCGCACCAGTGAAAATATGGAATACATGATGCAGTATTACTTTATTTAAGTATTACTTAAATTATACCCTACACGCTCCATCAATGATGAAGTATTGATCTACCCCTTCACCCATTTCTGTCATTTTCCATGTGTCCAGTAAAATAGTTGCAACTTGTTCCTCTGTTAATCTTTCATTCATCTGTCCCTTTATCCATTCATCTACCTACCCACCCTTCCTTTGACTTTATTTCTCTGTTGCCCCTCTTATCAGTAAAAGGCATTACTATCTACTTGTTGCTCAAAGCAGAAGCAGACAGCATTCGTGTGACCTCCTTTTCCCTCCCTGTCCCCACTGATTTTATATTCTACTTATTTCTTAAATCCATCCACTTGTCCATTTTTCCCATAAGCACCCTAATCCTGACTTCTACCCTAATTCTGACTCATAATTCATCTCTCTTCTGATAAAGATCATCTTTTTATACTGTTTCCCTTTTAAATGACATATTACAGCCATGACTAGTTAGAATTAATAACAAGGTTTAATGCCTGTGTCCCACTAAATGGTAATATGGCTCTTCAGGGTCAGGAAACACCTTTCCTATCCACCCTTCTATTCCCAGCACTCACCAGAGGGCTTTGCCACACAGTGGAGCTCAATGAATAGCTGATGAATTAATAAATGAGTGCAAAGAGTGATGAACTGTGGGGTTTAACCTTCTCTATTTAAAGCTCACCACCACCTCCACAAAGTTGGCACTTTTATTTCTCTTCTACAGATGAGGGCACTCAAACCCAGAGAGACTAAATACTTTGGTGAAGGGAGCAGAATCCAGGTCTTCTAATTCTACATCTGTAATTTCACTCAACCCTGAAAAATAGCAGCTAAAGTTTGGGTGTATTATGGTTTGTATATGAAGTGACCTCCAAAAGTTCCTGATAATTGCATGATTTATTCAGAAGCATGGTGATTGGATGGTGAGAGCTGTAACTGACTGGGTCCATCCTACTTTGAATGACTGGAGGGTAACTGTAGGCAGCTGGGGCATGGCTAAGGGAGATAGACCACTGAGGTTGTACCCTCAAAGGGTGCCTTGTGGCCTCCCCACAACCCCTGTCCCACTGCTTCCTGATTCCACTATGAGCTGAGCAACTTTCCTCCTCTGGTCCTTTCTGCCGTGATGTGCTGCCTCCTATTGACCAGAGCAATGGACTCAGCTGTCTGTAAACTAAAACCTCTGAAGTTGTGAGTCCTAAATAAACTTTTCCTCCTCTAAGTTGTTCTTGTTGGGTATTTTAGCCACAAAGATACAAAAGCTGAGTTAAACAAATTGGTTCCAAGAAGTGGGATTATTTCTGTGATCAACTTGACCATGTATTTCAGAAGCCTTTGGAGCTGATTTGTGGAAGAAATTTTTAAAAGATTAGAGATGCAGCCTAGAAAATCTTTATAATGTTGTGAGTGAACTTTAATGGGAGCTCAGAAGACTGGAACAGACATCGGAATGAAGACTGTGCTTATAAGGTTTCAGAAGGAAACAAGGACTCTATTGGGAAATGATCCAAAGGCCACTTGTGATATATTTTGGTAAAGAACATGTCTACATTTTGCCCATGTTTTGAGACTTTATATGAGGTTGAATTTAAAAGTGATAGACTAATGAATCTGGCAGAGGAAAATTCAAGGCAGCCCAGTGGTATGGTATGAGTGTGAGGTGTCCCCCAAAAGCTCAGTGTGGCAATCTGGGAAGGCTGAGGTGAAATGGTTGGGTTTTAAAGGCCTTAACCCAATCAGCAAATTAATCCACTCATGGGGATTAACTGGCAACTGTGGGCTGGTAGGGTGTGGCTGGAGGAGGAGGGTCACTGGGGGTGTGTCTTTGGGATATATATATTCTGTATCTGGGTGGAGTTTTGCTGCTCTCTGCTCTGCTTCTCCATGTGACACCTTGGATGTCCTGCTCCTTGGAGCCATGCCAACAGGATGTATAGCTTCACGTCGAGCCCCAAAGAAGTTGGCCTTCCATAGACTGTGACCTCTGAACCTGTGAGTCCCTAAATAAACCTTTTCCTTCTAAAATTGTTCTTGTCAGGTCCTTGAGTCTCAGCAGTGGAAAAGCTGACTAAAACACCCAGCATTCAGTCAGTAGCATGGATTTTGCTGGCAGCTTTTAGCTAGGTTTACTGTGAGAATTAGGAGTAGAAAGCAGAGATAAAGAATTTTTTAAAACCTGTGCTTTGGTCAGAGGTGCATGTAAGCCAGGGCCAAGGAAAGTGTGCTTCTTGAAGAGATTACAGTCCTAAGGAGAGGCTAAATACTTTACACAGAGAAGATAAGAAGGATGCCTTGAGGGCGTTTCAGGAAATGGCAAGACCATACCCACTGTAGGTTCAAGGATGCAGACTGGAAAATTTCTTTGAGAAGAGAGATCATGGGGGCACTCTACTAGCATGGGGGGCTTAGGAAGTTATTTCACCATGCTGAATCATAAAAGCAGTCAGAAGCTGCTACACCCATGATTCCCGGAGGCCCAGGAACTGCACAAGTGAGCAGTAGACCTTGGCATCCTGCTGGTTCTACAGGAATTCAGGATGCTCCAGTGAAGGGGTCATGGAAGCTTCCACTGAAATTTCAAAGGAAGGCCTGGGAGGCCAGCCAAAGTGTAGCAGGGTCTTCATACCTACAGGAGGGCAATGAATGAAGGTATGGAAGTGAGGCCAAAGCTGGAATGGAAACCCCAGGAATTAAGTCATGCCAGTAATGCGAACCATCTGCCAAGAAAAGCTGTTGGCTGTAGAGAGAGCCAGGCTAAGAGAGACCACATGGGCTGTAACCAGCAAGGCCACAGGGGCAGGGCTGCAAAGCCCTTTGGAGATCACATCTCACCACCGTGTGTCCTGGATATTGGAAATGGAGCATAGAACCTAACGTTTACGATTAGGCTTGATCTTGCTTTGACCCCATCCTTTTTTTCTACGCCCCTATCCCTACCATTTTGAATGGGAATATTCACCCTGTTCCACTGTACTTGATATATGTAACTTGCTTTTGATTTTAACAGGGACTTAGGGCTAAGAGTTCTCCTTGTATCTTAGAAAAGACTTTGGACTTGGCTTTTTGGGTAATGCTAATATTGTTAAAACTATGGGACTCTTGGAGATGGACTAAATGCATTTTGCATTATGAGATACATAAGCTTTTAGGGGCTAGGGGTAGAATGTTGTAGTTTGATAATGAGATGTCCCTCAGAAGCTCCTGATAATGCAGGAATTATTCAGAGGTGTAGTGACTGGATCCTGGGATTTGTAACCTACTCAGTCTATCCAAGTTTAAATGGTTGAGTGGTAACTGTAGCAGGAGGGGCAGGGCTGGAGGAGGTGGGTCACAGGGGTTGTGCCTGGAAGGGTGACTCTTCTCTGTGGCACCTTGTCCTCTCACTCTTTCTGCTTCCTGACCTTCTTGTGAGCTGAGCAGCTTTCTTGCTCTGGGCCCTTCCACCATGTTGTGCTGCTTCACTTTGAGCCCAGAGCAATCAGCCATTTATGAACAGAGACCTCTGAAACTATGAGCCTGAAATCAACTTTCCCTCCTCTGAGTTGTTCTTGTCAGATCTTCATCACAGTGGCACAAAAGCTAGCTAAAGCAGGGTGCTTATGGGTTTAGAGATCCTGCTCCATTACAAAGCAACAGAAGTTTCCATGTGCTCTTTTGGATTGTTGTAGAATGAAACCCCCAGTTATCAGTCACTTGCTGTACCCCGGGCACTGTGTTAGGCACTTCCATAAACCATGGGGACAGAGACAGCTCTTTCCTTCTTAAAACACATTCTCCCCATTTTCCACAGAAAGAGAGTTTATAGATGAGCACATAAAAATGCATATCCCAATCTTCCCACCAGCTAGGTGTGGCCATGTGACTGAGTTCTAATCAATAGTTTTTGAGCATTACATGCAAGAGCTCTCTCTTTAGCTTCTCCTTAAATTTTTTCCCTGGAACATGGATGCTGCTAACTATCTTTTCAACCTTCCACTTGTGAAAGAATCCTTCCTACAAATCCTCAGACTTCTTCATTCTGTTTCCAAAGCCCCTCTTTCGACTCTGAGTCAATGCCAGCAGAGTTCATCTGGTCCCAACGACAGAAATCACTGATTGACAGCACTAAGATTAGTGCCACTTTTTCCTACAATGCTGGAAGACTGCGATGTCACCGAGGCTGTATTTTTGTGGAACAGGGACTGTTAGTGTGACTTGAAAGCAAGATTTTTGTGTTTTTACCTCCCAGCGATGCTCTTTAATAAAATGTGTGCAGTCAGCCCCACACAAAGGAAAACTTCTCACACAGTTTGTGAATTTGATCACAAATCCTCAATGGTAGTGTTGGCAAAGTGCAGATGCCAGGACAGGCCCAGCTCAAGTATTTGTGGGACCTGGGGGGAAAACAACAACAAATAGCACCCGATGCGTTGCATACCTAATGTTTTAAACTAAAAAATAAGGCTGGCATTTAAATAAAATATATCTGCATTTCTTCCTTGACAAATACAACTTCACAGGGTCTCAAAGACTCAGAATCTCAACTTAGAATCCTTGACATTCCACCCAGAATACGGTGGCACGGGGATCTCCATAAACCGTGGGGACAGAGACAGCTTAGTTTTCAGTCCTAACCCATGATCCTCCCGTCAGTTTTCCCCATTGTCCTCTCTGTCCTGTACCGCTGAGGATTCTTGTGCAGGTCTGTGAAAGGCCCAAACCACATGGCCAAGTTTCATCTACCCCGCCACCCCCAAACAGTTGTCCCTTGACCACCTCTTAGGGGGTGGACCAAGGAACTAGCCATGTGCCTCAGTTTCTACATCTGACAAATAGTGATAATAATAGCTACCTCACAGGGTAACTGTGAGGATTAAATGAAGCAAGACATATAAAGCACTTAGACGAGTCCTTGGCACATGATAGGCTCCAAAGTATAAAGCCCAGGTCCTGAAGCAGAATCCCCAACAACACAGAACTATGGAAAGTCTACTCGGTGCAGATGGGTTTGTGCAGACAGGACCACAAATAAGCAAAACACAATCTTACCCTCAAGGAAGCTGCAAGACAGATTTGTGATTCTGTTTGATGTGCCCCATGGGTGCAATGAGCAACGGATGATGATATGACAAGTAGGTGTCATGCAAGCTGCTCCACACCCTCCTTCTAGTTAAGCTTCATGTCTGCTCTGGGAGGTGACGGGCAAGGACCGCCTCCCTCCACGTGCCAGGTGGAGAAGCCCCCATTCAAAGTCTCCAAGTGGTCTCGTACTTTCTGATTTTCAGGATTCGGTGGAGAGTCCTTCCTGATCTGAATTCTGCAGACACAGGGCCTGCTCCCATCAATCAACTGATTTCTTGCCTGCTTCTTAGACACACCCAACTTCCTGTGACCACCTAAATGCCTCTTCCACTCAAGCCTCTGAGCCTTTGCACAAGCTTAGGATGCTTCAGTCTTCTTTGCCTGGGTGCCTCTTTCTCATGGTCCAGGACCCTCATGGGTGCTCCCACCCTTCCCTGCCAACTTGCTGAGCTGAATGTCCTCAGCTCCTACAGCACATTGTACTGCGGTCATTACAACAGTGTCACTCCATCTTGTAATTGTGCATCTTGCCATCTCTTGCCTCCAAACGTCTAGTCTGTGAGCTCCTGAAAACTGCCTCATGTATGTCCAATATTAGGCACAGCACGCTGGGGCGCGGGCACATGCCAACACAATGTTGGTTGACTGGGTAATAAATGAATAATAGCTTCCCTGTCCATAAAGCATCCTTTTGTGAGACACTCTACCGCCACCTACTGGCACTCCATTGTAATAAATTTACAAATCTTGATTATGATGTGGGGGTCATTGTACAGTATCTAACCTGCCCATCCGGCATCCCTTAACTTGCTTCCACACCAATGCCACCCAAGAAGCTCTGGCCGTGGAGAGGCCTTACCTTCCCAGGAGAAACGCTTGTTTTGCCCATCTCTGGAATGTTTACTGCAGGGCCTGGCAGACGGACTCAGACTGAGGTGAGGGTCAGGCGGTCCATCCCCCTGCTTGGCCGGGAGTCAGAAGTCTGTCTCCTGATGGGCCACACAGACTGCTGCCTCCTTGCCGGGGGCTCATTCAGGCTTGAGCCGCCTCCGAACACTCTGTCTGGCAGAGGGAAGGGGAGGGATGGTCTGGAATTCTAGATGCCTTTGGGGGCTGGGGTTGCTGCCTGTGTAATTGACTGGCTGTTTGATCTCAGGCAAATAAATAGATGGGACCCTCTGTGCCCAAAGGGCTTTGTCTCCTCCTAGTTGCCTCCTTCTCATTCCCTAATATGTGCATTCTCAAAACGAGCTCCCTGAACACCTCAGCCAATCAATCACATCTTTCGCCTTGCGAAGGAGGTGGGGAGCTCTGGATTCCTTGAGCCTTCTATCTCTGTGGGTGGCCTCATCTTTTACTGCCACATCAGAAGCACCAGGAAGGAGAATATTATAAAACTTGTGCTGCTCCGGGTGGGAAATCCCGAGTTTGGGGCAGTGGGCTAAGGAGAGATTTATGAGAAGAGGGCACCAAGATCTGTCATGGCAACAGCAAGGACAGAAGAAAGAGAATTAGCATAAACAGGGTCCACCCATATCTAAGCAGAGCTCCTCCAGCAAATGGTGTCATGTGCGTGAAGACGCCCTGTTGCGGAAGGAGAGGTCAGAGGGTCTTGTCTCAGGCTCAGCTGTCTCCCCACAGGTCACCCTCATTGGAAAAGGGTAGTGATACAGTGATCCCTCGCCACTTGTCAGTTGCTCACTGTGGCCTGGACAGAGGCTTGGGAGAAGGACAAAAGATCATGCAAAATGATACAAGACAAGGAGGGTCATCTGGCAGATGGATGGGTGGAGGTGTGGTCAACACAGGCCTCAGAACACAGAAGGCCTGGAGATGGGATTCCAGCTCCATCTACTCCTGAGAACAGCACATGTTTCTGGCTCCTTCCCACTGCCAGATAGAGAGAAACCTCCAAGGATAGGTAGCCTTGCCAGTGTCCATGCAATTAGGGGACTCCAGTGAGCTGGGAAGGGAGAGGGTGATGAGGCTCCCTGTACCAGTCCAGGAATCCATGGAGGCAAGGATTGAGGGCCTTGAGCTACAGGGTTTGACCCATGCCCTACCCTTTTGTCCTCAGGTGGGAATGGGGAAGGAGATTTTTGTGAGTTGGATCTGGTCAAAATCTATATAACTTAATACCCATCATTTAACCACTTTATTGAGCCACGTAGGGACCAGGTGCACTGTGGATACTAGTAGGACGGGAAGGCAGATAGAGTCCCTGCCCTCCTGGAGCTTGTACGTTTATGAAAAAGACTATAAATAAACCAGGTAAAAGGAAACCAGTCATGAATAGAAGACACAGACCAAAGTGATGGAGGCTAAGATGTGGGCAGCCGGGGAGCTGAGAAGGCGTCTTAGAATGAATGACACATAGCCCACACTGACTGACCACCTACCACAGGCCAGAGGCTTCAGACTCCAAGGAATCCAGCATGAAGACCACACAGAGCCCAGGCTCTGGGGCCTACTTGCTCACGGGAGGGAGAGACACATCAAAGGACAATACCCACACCAAGCCTTTGCACAATGAACTTGCTCATTCTGCAGGAGGGGCACCTGGCCCAGCCTAAGGGTTGGGGACTGCTTTCTTGAGGAGGTGGCCTAGAGTATCCATCAATCCATCCAATATTTAGTACCTGTTTTTTTGCCAGGGACTAAGCCACTAAGATGGGAGTGGAGAGTCTGGCTGTGTGCATGTGCATGCGTATGTACATAAAAGACACAGGAGTGATGCGGCAAGTGAGCTGGGCAGGCGCAGGGCGCTTGGGGGAGGTCTGCATTTCCCTTACACTTCCATGTTTCCCCAAAGGTACGAGAACAATGAGCAATGGGCGCAGGGCAGAAGACCTGAGTTTGAGTGGGTGCCTGCTGGACGATTTTGGACTATGCTCTGCCTCCTCATCTATAGAATGGGAATAAAAAGATCTACTCTAAGGCAGTCAAGAGGATTCAATGAGAACATATAGATGAAGGCCTCTGGGGAGTTGCCAAGAATACGGTAGCAAATGGTTGCCCACCAGTGGGCTATCAGGGTGCAACTTCACCTCCCCAGGTTAAAACAACCGTGGGCAGTGCTAGCCTTAGGGACAACCAGCTCCTGTCCAGCTCTTCTGTTTATCTCCTTGTGCTAGTTCAAGCAAACTCCAACCTTCTGAGACCCGGTTTCCTCATCTCTAAAAATATGGACATTTCTCTGTCTGTCATGAGGACTCTGAATGATATCCCTGGCACATGGAAGGTGTTTAACTAATGTGCGTTTCTTTCCTTCCTGTCCTTCACCATGGTGGGGGGAGGCCCGAGTTCAGTTGGGTAGGTACCCAGGGAAATAGCAGGTCCTTTTCTCTCTCTAGGAGGAGGAGAGCAGCAGGATCCATGTGTGTCCATCCTGATGGAAGGCTTTCCCCACTTCCCCAGCACAGATCTTTACTGCAAATAAAGTCACAGCCATCTGCTCCTTGTGACTGCAGTGGTGAATCTAGGATATTATCTCCAGCCTCTAATGCTCGCCTCTCTAAAGACACAACACTGTCAGATACCTTCATTTCTAAGATGTTAAAAAGTCCACAACTTTCATCCACTAAAAGCTTAAGTTATTCCTTTAGCAAACTTTTATTGAACATCTACTAAGGGCCCCACTTGGAGAAATACCCACAGGGCAGGTAATACACTAAAAACTAATTCATACCAAGGTGCAAGTAACTAACATCTGACCATTTTATTCAGTTTATATATCTAACAAGGATGACTTAGAGGAATAAAATTCTATTTGAGGTTCATGATTTCAGAGGCCACAGCTCATAGATGACTGACTCCATTTCTTTGGGCCCAAGGTGAGGCAGGACATCATGGGGAAAAGGCCCACAGGAGGAAAGCTGCTCATGGAAGGGTCAGAAACCAGAGAGAGAGTGGGGAGAAGGGGCCACAGGGAAGATGCACCCTTCAGGGCACACCCCAGTGACCTATATCCAGCCACACCTGCCTACAGTTACCACCCAGTCCATTCAAACTAGGACAGATGGATTAGGTTACAGCTTTCACCATCCAATCATTTCAGCTCCAAACAGTTCTGCATTAACACAGGAGCTTTGGTGGGACACCTCACATGCAAACCCTTTGACTATTCAGAAAATGGGCTTTAATAATATAAAGATGATAAAAGGACTATGGGAATATTGAGTATCTGATTTAGATAGGGGATGTAGAACTCATTAATGTAAAAACAGCAAGGGCACAGAAAGAGAAAGCCAAGAATATTTATCATCCATCCATTCATCTATGCATCCATTTATCTGTTCATTCTTCCACTTATCCATCTATTTAACCCAACCATCCATCCACCCATCTACCCATCCATCCATCCATGTAGCCCATAATCCATCCATCTATTCCATCCATGTAACTCATCCATCCACCCACACATCCATCTTTCCTTCCATCCATTCACTCATCCATCCACCCACCCATAATCCATCATCTAATCTATCCATCCCTCCCTCCTTGCCCATGCATTTTTTCACCTGGGGAGGTGAAGTTACACCCTGATAGCCCACTGGTGGGCAGCCACTTGCTACCGTATTCTTGGCAACTCCCCAGAGGCCTTCATATATATGTCCTCATTGAATTCTCTTGACAGCCTTAGAGTAGATCTTTTTATTCCCATTCTATAGATGAGGAGGCAGAGCATAGTCCAAAATCGTCCAGCAGGCACCCACTCAAACTCAGGTCTTCTTCCCTGAGCCCATTGCTCATTTTTCTCATGCAAAGCTTCGGCCCCAGCCCCCTCGAAGGGACCTCCCTCTATCACATCTAACCATCCTTCCCTTTTTCCTTCCTGTTACCTGCTTAATACTATGCAAGGCCCTTGGACTTGCACTGAACAAAGCAGCCCACCACAACAGAATGTGGTGAGGATGTGAGGTGTCTCACTGTACCTGGAATAATGTCCTAGAAGAGGAAATAGCTAAATATTTATTCTGACCTCTGTCAGAATTGCCAACAGTTGGATCTCATGGAGGCCACAGTTTCATCTCATTGGGTTGAAATTGTGTACCTTTACTTTTAAAATGGAAAAATCATATAAAATTCTGTCTTTCCGTGGACATCAGCGACCCAGCAGCATTCGGCCCTTATTCACAATGGGTAAAATCTGATTGGGTGGCCCACAGCTGCCGCCTTCAAAAGAATCGCTGGTTCTCACACCTGACATAGTCCACGCCACTCCCTGTTGACTCTCTGCAATTGAAACCAAGTGGCAGATACCATAGAGCTCGTGTGGCTGTCTTCCATAGAGCAGGGGAGCTGTTCTCGTCCACCCACCCCTCCCTCGCTGGCTGGTTTGTCTCTTGTGCGAAACCGTGCTGGCAACCCCTAATTTAGCTCAGCCCATTCCAAAGACTTCAAGAAACCCACACCCCTACCTCTTCCACATACCCAGAGTGGGTGGTCAGGAGAAGGGACACGAAGCACCAGCCCTTCTGCCAAGGAAACTCATGAGAGGCAGGCTTCCACAGGCCTGGGAGAAGAGACGTTCTGTAAGGAGGCTGGCATCTGCCCAGGGCCCTGCCTTCCCTGGGCAAGGCTGGGACCTGGGTGGGTGAACTCCAGCTCCCTGCCCTGGAGCTCAGGAACAGCTATTGCTCCAGATCACCCAGGCTTCTGAGCAACAGCTTGGAGAGCCAGCCACACAGTGGCCCTGGGCCGCAAAGACACGCTGTGGAGGACAAGGCAAGATGCACAGACACAACAGCGGAGCAGAGCGAGGCAGGGGCATGAGAGGTGACTAAGAGAAAGATGGAAGAGGAGATGATGCAAAGCTTCCGGTCCCAGCCTCCTCTGAGGGACCTCTTATAGTCTCAGCCCTTTCTACAGTACTCCTTCCAAATGGGCAGCCAAGCAATGCTGGCACCTGCAAGCGGCAGGGTGCTCACTCCTGCTCCAGGCACCCCCTGGTCTCTGTCAGTTAATTTTATTCATACTGAACTATCTGTTAAGCTGAAATATGTCTCCTTCTTCCTTTCCCCCTCTGGTCTCACAGTTCTACCAGCTGGGACCACATGAAACAAGTCTTCTAGTCGGTGGATTCTAAACTTGGTACTCCATTCTTCCAAAGAGCAGTTTCCTGAGCCCTACTCTGGGTCTTAGATTGCTTTAGTCCAGGGGGACATCTCAGCTTGGCTTCTCCTGCAACCTTTCCTCCTGCGTCTGGAAGTAGCGCCTCCATTTGGACGGAGGGAACCTCCATCCCTCTTGTGCACTGTCTTGGTAGGAATGTTCCTAATTGGACCAGGACCAAGGAGACTAAACCAGGTTTGTTCTTCCCCAAACATTTGATTTTTGAGCAGAGAAGAAAAAGGACAGAAGCAAATTGGAGCTGATTCTGCAGTCTGTTCAGGACTTCAAGCCACCTAGATCCCTTTAGGGGACCAGGGGAACTCTGATCTTTCTCTTTCTTTCTTTCTTTCTTTCTTCTTTCTTTCTTAAGAGAGAGGGCCAGAGAGAGAGAGAGAGACAATTTTATTTAGTTTTTCATATGGCCCTTGCCGCTCCAAGACTTCATTGTGTGTGAAATGCACACAATGATTTCTGGGATTTCTGGGAGAAGGGGTAGGGAGGAAGGTGCTGGGGTTTGAACTTGCATCCTTACGCATGCCAGGCAAGCGCCGTAACTGCTGAGCCACCACTCTAGCCCCAAACTCTGACCTTTCCGAGACTCAGGTCTTCCTATTTCTTTTGCTTCCAGGAACATCCCCACTCCCATATTGCTAATAAATCTCTCTTTTGCTTAAGTTTGCCAAACTCTACTTCTTTTTCTTTCAAAGAACTCTATCCAATACAGCAGGTGTTGGGGGTACCTGGGAGTATTGTTCTGATGGAAACAGGTTTTGGGTGGACCATGATCTTATTCTGTCCTCATTGTTTTATATAGGAGGAAACAGAGGCCCAGTAAAGGAAGTTCTCCTATACCCAAGATCCCATAGCATCAGCCAACTTCAGGAAGGTAGGACAAGGGAGAAACTGAGGAAGAAACACTTCCATCAGATTTCCCCCACAGTTCCAACCATTCAAAGACATTTCCCCCAGATTCTCTAGTCCCGGTTTCCGAGGGTGAGGCTGTCCCCAAAGACTCTACTAGGGCGAGGGTAACAGCTCTGTACAGCTCCCCCTCCCTCCCTCTGTCCCCACAAGAGCTGGGTAGGAAGCTGCAGGGCTGCCAGACCCTTGGATTGGATGATGCAAGACCTCACGGAGAGAGGTCAGCACTTGAAAAATTCCTCAAGTCAAAGGGCTCAGGGCTTGGGTGCTGCACAAGGCCCTTACTGTGTGCACACATTGTCTCCCTGATAAAAGGGGCCGGGCTGGGAAAGCGGAGCGGTCTCCAGGCGACTGGGCAGGCTGCTGGGGAATGCCCAAGGCCCCTCCCGCCCCCAGGCCAGGCCAGGGAAGCAGGGAGAGAAGTGCCAGGGGCTTCAGGGCCAGTGTCTGGAGGAGAGGGGTGAACCCGGAGCCGAAGCACTCCAGGTGGCGTCAGGCGGTGTGTTAGGTCGCACCGTTGGGTCAATGGAGGGAGCAAGAAGTGGTGAACCCATCATTAGGCCCTGCCCCTGTGTCTCCCAGAAATCCCTGCATTTCTCACACAAGCGGGCAGGGCCCACTGTGTTGAAGGAAAGCCTTAGGGGTAGGGCGGTGGTGGGGACAGGTCTGAGGATTTTTTCCCCAGAGCCAAGTGTCTGCAACAGAGGGCTGTGTGTCTCCGCTTTCAGCCTCTGAGCAGCTCCAGGAGGAGGGACCGCCTTGGAGCCCTCCTGGAACCGCTGTGCAAGTGATTGCCAGCCTGCCAGGATCTAGACGCCCCTCCTCCAGGGCTTCTGGAAGACGGCCCTCAAGCCTATCCAGCTGCCAAGTGGCTTCCTTCCCCCTGGCTCCCAGGCCCATTATGTTCACAAGCAATTAGTAACTGTAATTAATTGTTAATAACAGTTACCATTTCAGGGCCTACTATGTCAGGCTAAGCCATGACCCACCCCCTCTCCTGCCATTGTCTTTAATCTTTATCATTACCAGTCTAGAAAAAATACTCCACCGTCCTCCCTTACATCTGAGGAGCGTGAGATTCGGCAAAGGTGGGGCTTGCCCAAGGTCACATAGCTGAGAAGGAGAGCAGGGACCAGAGCCCACGGTACCCTGGCAGTCGGGCTTGAGACTGTCCATTTGGTTTTACTCCCTCCCTGCTGGTGACGGATGGTCCTTGTCACTGGCAGGGAAAGCTGGTCTATGAGAATGGGGTCAATCGGAGGACTTGGTTTAGTCCCCAACCAGAGAGCCGGGCAGCTGAGGGCCAGCCTCTTGCTGGTCTCGTGTTTGCAGGGCCAGATGGTGCCTCTGATTCCCACTTCCCATAAGATGAAACACAGGACACACGTTAAATTTGAATTGAATGACAAATAATTGTGCAGTATAAGTCCATCCCTGATATTGCATGGGCTAGACTTATATTAATTCATTGCTTAAGTACTAACTAAAACTGATAAGCCTACTCATAAGCCACAGCTAATGATGCCAAATCGGAGATCACAGCTCTCACAGATGAAAGTAGAACGTGCTGGTCACCGCGGGACCAATGAGGACCACAGCAGGTCCTTAGGGCAACCTTCTAAGATGTCCTGCAGTCCTCACGCCTTCAGACAAGGCAGCATTTGATGGGTTTGTCCTCTGAAGTGGAGGCGTCAGGCGTAACATGGAAGTTATCTAGTGTTCCTCCCGAATTCCAGGCCAGTCTGTTTTCTGAGAAAGACCCTTCCCAAGTGCATCCTCAAGCCTGAATTTTCCCTTAAAAATCACAACAATCTCTGGCAAAAGCTTCTATTTATTCACTAATAAAATAGCCATCTATCCTGTCTTCCCACATGCCAGGTGCTGTGGTAGGCTCTGAGTTTCAGCAGGGAAGCTATAAATTCTGCCCTGGTGGAGTTTATATTGGAAGCACAGGACCAAGTCCCAGGTAAACGAATCACACATCCTGAACCATGCTCATAAAAGAGAACCAGACGCTCCACTGCAGCCTCATAGCACCCCGGGGAATAGGTGGTATAGGGAGGGTGGTGACATTATGAACCACTTTACAGATGTGGAAACTGAGGCTCAGGCTGGGAAAGCAACTTGGCCAAGAGCGCAAGAGTAGGAGAGCAGGGACTTCAACTGTGTGCTGCCACCTGTCAGCCCTGCATTTTCTACGTTTCTTTTCTTCCCATTTTAATTCTCTAGGGAAACATGTGTGCCACGTGCTGGAAAAGTCACATCTTTAACATCCAAACACTGGGAAGAGAACAGAAAAGACCTTGCCTGCTGTCCCCCAGAGCTTTAAAAAGAGGAAATGATTTTATGTGCATCCAAGGAAGTTTCTGGATGGCCACAGGAACCCCATTGTCCTCTGGTACCCTTTACTGGACTTGCTCAGAGGGCTCAGGCAGGGTGGGGCTGCCTGGCTCTGGTTGGAGTGACTTCCTCCCAGGCTGAGGTCACTGGGAGCCTGTGTTGGTCACAGTGGTGTGACACGGAGTTCTGCACCTATTCCCTCACGCTGCTTTCAGATGTGTGTTTGTGCAGGTGTGTGTGCACGTGTGAGGCACCAGAGCCCTGCTCACATGCAGCACAGGGGGTCTGGGCTTCAGGCAGGAGTGGGTAGGATGTCAAAGGAACTGCAATTCCAAATTCATCCTCTTGGCCTGCGCCCTCCCCAGATGCCATTGGCATCTCTTTTGATTTGGGGCCCCGAGGCTCAATTTGGCTTATTTATAAAATGAGGTGAGCACTAGTCCCCATGCAGCTACCAGGGGGACTAAGTTACAGGATTGGTGAAGACCTTCAGCACAAAGCATGGTGGGTGCAAAGAACACCAGCATTTGCCACACGGCAACGATGAAGCAGGAGCCGTCCTCAGAGGCCTCACGGGTGATCATTTCTTGCTCATTCTTGTGTTCCACCAATACTTTTCAGCATTCCCCTCGTGCTGCCCTCAGGGACCCTGGGCAGCATTCAACAGGAAGGGTGGCCCTGTCAGAAAGGCCTCTGCGGAAGGGAACCCGGTTCACATCCCAGCCCTGCCACACCTCTCTTTTGTTTCCATGGGCTGACCAGCAGCATGGATCCTCTGTGCTCTGCTTCTTCATCTGGAAAATGGGCCCCTGGCAAACCCTCGACAAGCTGGACGGGGCCACAAGATCTATAGTGCTAGGTGACTTCTATGGAGTACACCCTCCCAGTGCGTCCGATGTGATGTTCTGCTAGGTTGGATATGAGGTGAGGGCAGAAAAGAGGATCTAAGTACACTGGTGGCCACTGCTACACTTCCAACCACGTTATCAGTCACTTGCTGTTCAATCAGCAGACGCCTGTGCACCTGTTATCTGCCCTGTTGCAGACACAGGGACGCAAGGACACCACTTAGGAGTGGACAGGCTGCTGGCAATTGTCATGCAGTGAAATTGCTTGGAGGACCTAGGTATGCACAGCTGCTCACTGGGCCTTGCTGGGCCAGGTCTCCAGGAAGGTGTAGTCTAAGATCCTCCAGGCTGAAAGGGCGGTGGCCCTGCAGTGCCTCAAACCCAGGACACCCTTCCCATTTCACCTCTAACTAATACAAGAAAGAAAAAGAAACCACAGGAAAGGGTGGGGAATAAACAGGAAGGTAACAATGGCTCACTGTTGAGATGGAATAGCAGACATTCCGGGAACAAGGGCACAGGTCATGGAAGAGGAGATGGAAGCCAGGGCTCCTAGCCCCTGGGGAGCAGCTCCGGCAAAGCTCAGCTACTTCTGCCCAGCCCCTGCTCCTCCTCCCCACCCATCCCAGCTCTAGAGACCTTGTCAGGGTCTGGAAAATAGCTAAAACTGGAAATAGCTAAAACTGTCTGGTTATAGCTTTTGGGCGAGCAGGGGTGGTCAAATTAAATGCTTTGATTTTGAAAATCAAACCTGAGGTTCTGGTACATTCTATAGGTAAAAACCCTTCCCTCTTAAACAACCTCAAATATGAAGCTCGTGGTGACCGTGGCATCCTGACAAATGAATAGCCAGGACTTTACACACGGGCGAATAAAAGCGGAAGCTCATCAACTCTGTTCCTCATTGCTGGCCCCGAAGGTGAGGTACACTCAGGTCCATGACATCCACTGCAGCTGATCAGACTGGGGTGGGGCAATGGCATACGCAGCTAGAGCACTTGCTGTGTGCTGAGCACCAGGGACATAAAGAAGAATGAGAGGCAGGGTGTGTCAGGGGAGGCTTCACAGAAGAGCTGTCACCTCAGCAGCCCTCTGAAAGACTGAATGGGAAACTGGCCAGGTGAACAGGACAGGAAAGTGTGTTCCAGGAAGCAGGGAACAGATGAGCTAAGGTGAAAATGTGCTCTTGAGAACCAGGAGCTGGTCTGTATTCCTGCAGGACAAGCAGCAAAGCAGGAAGTGGAGATATAGCTAGAGGTGGGACAGACATGCTAATGACTTTGAACTTGAACATTTTAGGTCAACAATGCACCAGAAAAAGACTACAAAAGGGAATGTGTGGCATAGGGGAGGGAGGAGCAAACTGAAGTTGATCTATGTTTCAGAAAGAGGACACCTTGCTGGGTGCAGTGGTGCATGCCTGTAATTCCAGTGACTTGGGAGGCTGAGGCGGGAGGATCACAAATTCAAAGCCAGCCTTAGCAACTTAGCAAGGCCCTGAGTAATTTAGTAAGACCCTATCTCAAAATAAAAAATAAAATAAAATTTAAAAAGGACTGGGGATGTGGCTCAGTAGTTAAGCCCCACTGGGTTCAATCCCCAGTACCAAAATAATAATAATAATAATAATAATAATAATAATAATAATAATAATAAAAGAAAGAGGACACCTTAATGGTGACATGGAGGGTAATTGGGAGGCATGGTCCACACTGGAGGCCTGAGACCAGAGAAACTGATAGAGAATTTTAGGCAAGGGCACCAGCAGAGAGGTGGGTAGACCACTGAAGAACACTGACCTTGAAATCCACTATTTTCATTCCTCCTTTCTCTTGTGGTTCTCAAGACTGACCTGCTCCATGCCTGAAGACAGCATCAACCTTAGTTCAGACCTTCCACTGAGCTGACCTCTGGTGGGGCACCAAGCTCCTCCACCCCTGGCCAGCTCCCATCCCCCTATGCCCCCTCCCCCCATAAGTGGTGGCATCTAGGAGTGCTGGGCCAAGAGTTTTGCCAGCCAATGTGACTTTGGGACCCTCCATTTCTCTTCAGAAGATGAAAAGCATCCCCTGTCCCTGCCCAGGTCACTGGCCAGGGCTCAGATTGTCCTTGGGGAGGGAGGCATACTTGTTCTGAGAATCTGCAAGCTGGATGCTCTGGGAGGGGAGGGTGTCAGCATGGTTTCTTCCATTGCCATCCATTTACCTTCTAACGCTACTGTTATTTGTAATAGCTGAGTAGAACTCCATTGCACATACACACCAGAGCTTTGGTAGCTGCTTATCCAGTGAGGGGCATCTGTGTTGATTCCATAATTTAGCTACTGCAAATTGAGCCACTCTGAACACTGATTGTAAAACCCAGGCTTGGGTGAACGGTTGTCAAATTCATGTATTCGATCCAGCATCAGCGTAGCAACACATAATCTAGGGGAACCACAGAAATGTAGGGGGAAAGGGGGAGGGGACAGGGCCAAGGGAGGGAGGATAGGAAGGGATCTAGGGAGAAAATCAACAATGTAACATACTCTGTAACCCCCTGAAAGTCAAATAATATTTATGCAATCATTTAATTTTGGAAAATTCATAATCTAAACAATTATATCACAGTGACTTGCACAGGGGCAAAATATAGAAGAATCAAGAGCCTGGGGTGAGGGCATGTGGGGGTAACTCTGGTTTAGGAGCAAATGCAATTTATATTGTTACTTTATATGCATTTATGATTGTACAATAACTCAACACCTTAATAAAAAAAAAAAACAGAAAAAAAAAACACGAAAAACCTAATCCCCCCTGAAGCTGCAGGCCCTGGACCAGGGAGGGAAGACAGAGCAGCATCTGGGGTTGAGAAGGGTTGAAAAGGGGACCACATTTGCATTGTCCCTGTGGGGGGGCTCCCTCAGTCCAGACAGCGGACAGCCCCTGCCCCTCATTATCATCTCAAAGAGGGAAGAAAGGGAACTTGTGAGCTGCCTCTTCACTTTAACAACTTCCTCCCTCTGCAGACAGCTCCCACAGGGAAGGAGGGGCTGGGAAGGAGGCTGACCCCAGGCAGCCAGGCTCTGCCAAAGCTACTGGGATGCGGGGCTGCGGGCTGGCCTGCCCCCTGTTGGCTGCTTTGGGGAGCTGGGGACAGGCATGTTTGGGGGAATTGCACAAACAGGATTGAAACTCAAGGCAGCCCCAGTTTGGACAAAGTCAGGAACGGATTGAGATTCAGAGCGGCAAGGCAGTGCATGGAGACTCTGGGATGGAGCTCCGTAGGTGAGACTGTCTGTAGCGGGAAGTCTCTGCCACAAACATCCAATGAGCACAGAGTCAACTTCCAGGTGAGCTCATGGGTCTGTTTCTTCTCCCCTTTTTAACCCAGCAAAAGGCAAGGAGAATGCTGTGAACCAAAGCTTGTTCTTAAGACCAAATTGAAGCACATCCACGTGATATGTGATTGAAGTATATTGAGAGAGACTCTTCTGGCCAACATGGTGTCCCTACCAGTGTGCACAGCCTAAAATTTATACACCGGTTGTTCCCGTGCAGATTGAAGACCAAAGCCAAAATTTCAATGCTACTTGGCTGAAGACACTCACTGCACCTCAACACCATTCACTGTACCTCTACACTGCATCACATACCACATGAACAGAGACAGTCTAATAGGATCCAACTTTGTCACCCAGGAGCTAGCACAGAAGAATGACCAATGGGAAAACCTAACGTAAGGGGACAAATGCTGTCCAGTCTGCCCAGAATTGGGCAGGAAGACATTAAACTAGCATGCCTAAGGGCCTCCTGTCAAGATGGTCAATGTTGCACAGAAAGGTCAAAATAATCTACAATAATACTAAAGCACACTTAAAACAGCACATTCTGTCTCCCAGGCATATACCCAACACTTCTATACTAATTTAGACATTAACTCAGTTGCATGTATTAAGTCCATGAGGCAGGTAGTGCATTTAGGTGCAGTGACTTGCACAGGTCATATGGCTATTGTGGGGTAAAGATGGGATTTGAACTCAGACAGCACAGATGGGTTGTCTTATCCTTAACCATTACACCATACTGCCATTTATTAAACTCTCTCTCCATAGAGAATGCAAATTCTCTGACA
The DNA here is from genome assembly GCA_004027875.1 of Aplodontia rufa. Taxonomy (NCBI): domain Eukaryota; kingdom Metazoa; phylum Chordata; class Mammalia; order Rodentia; family Aplodontiidae; genus Aplodontia; species Aplodontia rufa. The sequence continues at coordinate 53,942 of PVKS010003870.1, forward strand.
AAGAGTTGAGCAAGAGATAACGCAGCCAGCAAGAACCACTCAAAATCAAGGGCCAAACGTTGGGCTAAAGGGAAAGAGAAAACTTTTGCAGTCATTTGATTGTGGGCATCTGGGCAGTGGCATTGCACAGGGAAAAGTGCCCAGAAGCAATTGCTGTGCAGACACCAAGCGCGAAGCTCAGAGCCAAGGGCTAAACTTCATGTGAGTGAATGAGCCGAGATAAGCAACACTGCATGATAGTTCCTTCCAGCTAGCTGCTGCAGAGTTCATTCACACAGCTACCCTGGCTCAGAGGCGATTTCTTAGCAGAAAAGCAAAGACTGTTGTCTGAATCTGCTGGAGATAATGTTAACTGGATTTTGAGAATGCATTTTAAACTATAAGCAGCTCCCATTCCAAAGTGTAGATTCAATCATCCCCAACAATTCATCCATGCAGTGCATACATGCTGCCTGTCTGCAATGTGGCAGCCTTTGGGGATACACAGGCAACTTTGTCCTTCAGCCCCAGTGGCTGTCTAAGGATCCACCATCAGAATTTCTCTGGTGTGCATCGGTTACTGTTTCCCTTTGGAATGGCTCCCCAAAAAGCTCACGTGTTAGGCAACGCAGCAATGTTTAGAGGGCAAAGTTTGGATTATAAGAACTGTAACCTTATTAGTAGCTGAATTCATTTGAAGGGTAGTAATTTGAACGAACTGCATGATGGTAACTCAGGCAGGTGGGGTGTGGCTAGAGGAAATATGTTACTGAGGGTGATCCTTGGGGACTATATGGTATTCCTGGCTCCTTTTTGCTTTCTGGATTCCCCATGCTAAGGAACTTTCCTCTGCCATGCCCTTCCACCATGATGCTTCTGCCTTGGTGCCAGCCAACTGTGGACTGCGGACTGCACCTCTGAAACAATGAGTCCAAATCAATCTTTCCTCCTCTAACTTGGTCTTTTTTTTTGAAAGAGAGAGAGAGAGAGAGAGAGAGAGAGAGAGAGACAGACAGACAGGCAGACAGACAGTGAGAAAGGCAGAATCAATGCTATTTAGTTTTTCTTGTGACTTTTGTTGCTCTAACACCTCACTGGGTATGTGCTGCTGGAGTTCGAACCCATATCCTCACGCATGCCAGGCAAGTGCCATAACTGCTGAGCCATAACTTCAGCCCCTCTAAGTTGGTCTTGACAGGCATTTTGGTCATGGCAATGGAAAGCCGGCAAATACACCATGCATGTATTCTCTGCCCTGAATCTGGTGCTTCTGTGTCTCTAAATTCAGGCTGTCCTGAAATGCAAATTATGCCTCTGGCTAGATTAATACTATTTATTACTCCTCAGTACCACAAAGTTGGGGTACAGACCTGTTCTCAGCTGCAGCTCCACGTGGCCACCATACCTGAGCATATAAGCCATGCCCTGCACGGACCTGGTGCTCAGTAGCTGAGTAGCTTCCCAGGTTGCTTCCCAGGGGGAACTCCCTGCCTGGGAATGCCAAGAAGCCCAAGCGTGTCATTTCTGTCTACCTTTGGTGTTGAGACGACAGGCTCCAGAGCCAGCCTGCCAGGGGTCTGGAGGTAACTGGGACGCAAGCTCAGGCATCTTGCTCCCAAGGGTTTGGGATATGAGCTGTGGGCCTTTACTGGTCTCTTTCAACCTCATAACCACCTCATTTTAGGGCATTTTAGGGCACTAAGGCTGCAAAAGAATAATCTGGTGACTATGCCAACTGCATTTCAGGCTTCAGAAGTCTTCCAGTCTTAGGTCATATGATTTCTATCCACATATTATGTAACATTCCCAGTGGGCTCCCGGCAGCGCCCCACATCAAACACATCACGATGTTTGTGGTGTGTCACATGAACAAGCACACCGAGTGATATAATCCAGACTGTCATAGCCTCCCTGTCCTTCAGATTGCGCTTTGCTGCCCAAAGGATTACAATTCTTTTTCTAGTTGCCAGAGCTATTGAATTTTAAATTTGTGGGTCAGGGACTGTGTACCTGTCACTGTGAAGTCTTGGGAGAGAATTGGACACAATGCAGATGTTGTAGGACCTGGCATGCAGTAACTACTTAGTAAATATCAATTTCCTTCCCTCCAGTAAATCTTTGAAACCACCTGAGCCTCTTAAGCTCTCCTCTCTGTTCCCTCCAAGAGGCAAGAGAGCCTCCATCTCAGCTCTTGCCCTGAAAGGTGGTAGTGCCTGAAGGTTCCAGCTTACCAGTCTGTGTGGGAATCATCAATCACCAACAGGATCCTGGGTCTTTGAACAACAGGCATGGAGGGACCTGGAGGCTCCATCAGTCCCGAGGACGCCTGTGGAGTCTGTTTCACAGCACTGGAGAAGGAGCTAAAAAGGCTGGATCCCGGGGAGGAGAAGGAGGCTGCCAAGGGCTGGGGGTGCCTCCTCTCCATGGCGGGTGAAGCCGGGGAGCTGGTGGAGCTGTCTGGGCGCTGCAGGTCCGTCATGTAGCCATTGGGCAGGTTGGCCACAAAGCTGCTGTCCGAGAGACGCCGCCGGAGGAAATTCATGGCTGTGGATGGATGGAGCGGGCAGCTTCCTACTCTGTTCTAGGTGAGGCCCAGAACACGGGCTCCAGGGAGAAGCAGTGGCAGGGCTTTGGGCCAGAAGAGCCGGGAGAATTCTGCTCAAGTTGGCTTTAGAAGAATCGTCTTACCTGTTGGAAACAAGTCAATAGGCACTTTAGGGCAAATGATCACCTCCCCTTGAACAGAAACAGCCAAAGTAATTTCCTGGCCCACTGTTGGTGGCAATATAAATTGGAATGTCATTTTGGAAAGAAATTTGGCAATATGTATTAAAATCATTCCCTTTTAACCTACAATTTCCATTTTCTGGAAATCTATCCCAAGGAAAGACTCTAAGTTCCAGGGAGAAGTCTCATGCACAGTTGTTTTTTCATGGCATTAATCGCACTGCAAAACACTCAACTTTCAACCACAGGACAATGACCAAACAGGTGTATAGCAGAGTCACTTAAAAATAGCCTTTTGTTCTACTTTTAAAAGGGCCATGAAGAAGGGTCTTTAATAACAGAAAAAAATTCATGTTATAATGTTAAATTAAAAGCATCCTGAGGCAAAAATCATAGGTATAGAATGACTACAACAAGTAAAACTTCAAATAACGAAATTTAGGAAATAAAATAAATCAAATGTTAGCCATGACTACATCTGGGTAATATAATTATATTCCTTTTCTTTTTCTTTCCATTTATTTACACTTTCCACATTTTCCAGAGTGTATACGGCTATAGACTGAAATTGAAATATGGTTCTCCAAGTTCATGTGTGGAAGACCACATCCCCTGCGTGTTGGTATTTGGAGATGAGGTTAGATTGGTCGTAAGGGTGGGGGCCTCAGTGTGGGAGTAGAACTCTTATAAGAAGTGACACTGGAGATCTCTCTCCATGGGCCATGTGAGGACTTAGATGGTGGGCAGCCATCAGCAAACCAGGAAGACAGCCCTCACCAGAACCCCACCACACTGGCACCCTGGTCTAGACTTCCAGCACCCAGAACTGTGGGAAAATAAATTTCTGTTGTTGAAGCCACCTTGTGCATGGCATCTTGTTATGGCAACTGAGGCAGACTAATACACGTATTATTGCTTTTCTGAACAGAATAAAACGTTTTTTAAAAAATCCAAATTATTTACTTAAGATCAAAATATCTCATTGAGAACAATGAACTTCTAAGAATGGCTGCATATTTTTGCTAAGATTGTTTTATATTTAGAGTGCACAGTTTTAACTGGATAGTTCTGTGAGTTTTGGTAAATGCACATGCTAGTGCAAGATTATGTTTCCATCACTTGAGAAAGTTCTTTTGCGCCCCCTTCTGGTTAATCCATATCCAGCCCATAGGGAAACACTCAGGACTCCATTTATTAATTTCCCTGTTCTCGAACTTCACATAAATGCACTCTTTTGTTAATGATTCCTTTCCCTCAGCATAACGGTGTTGAGATTCATCTGTGCTATGTGTTTTAACAGTCATTCTATTTTAATCACCGAGTGGCTTTCCACTGGATAAACAAACCATGAATTGTCATTCTTTTCTCTTTTGAAGGACTGCTGAAATGCTTCCAGTACTGGAGTATTATGATTTTCTAATCTATGAATATTCATATGGACAAGATATTAACATGCTAAATAAATTCAAATACTGCTTCCAGTAGTTGTTTACAGATTTCTTAGGATTATCTGAACAATCGCACCATCTACAAACATCTTCCCAACCTTCCTTCCACCGTTAATGCTTTCTGTATTTGCGCTTTCCTTATTACTCCTCAGAGAACCTCCAGTTCTCTATAGACATGATGGGAACTGATTTGTCTTATTCCCAGTCTTAGGGAAAAAGCGTTTGAGAGCTCACCACTACTATAATGTTGACGATAGGTTTTTGTAAATGCACTTTATCATATGGAAGCAGCTCCTTCGTCTTCTCAGCTGCCTGTGAGAATTTATCATGAGTGGGTACTGAATTTTCCTAGTGATTTTCTAAATCTATTGGGAGGATTCTAGAATTTTGATGTCATTTGTTTGCCTAATGTGGTGAATTGCATTCAATTGATTTTCAACTGTTAAACAAATCTTCATGCCTAGGATCAAATCCACTTGATCATAGTGAATTACCCTTTTTCTATGCTTTGTGGGTGAAATCTGATACTCTTTTGCTGGGGACTTTTGAGTCTGTGTTTATGACACCAAAGACTGTTCTGTAGTTTTCTCTTGGCAACGTCTTTGGCACCAGGGCACTGTTGGCCTCACCAAACAGTGTTGAGAAATGTTCCTTCCTTTACCATCTTTTAAAAAAATTGTGTAGTATTGGCATTTTTTTCAAATTATTAGCAGAATTCAACAGTCAAGCAGTCTAAGGTTGGTTCTTTATGGGAAAGTTTTAAATAATGAATTCAGCCTCTTATAAATCCATTCATGCTTTCTGTTTCTTTTCTTTTTAAGAGAGAGGGACAGAGAGAGAGAGAGAGAGAACAAGAACCAATTTTATTTAGTTTTCCACGTGCCTTTCGTTGCTCTGACATTTCGTTGTGTACGTGGTGCTCGGGTTTGAACCCGCATCCTCACACATGCCAGGCAAGTGCTGTCTTTTTAAACTCAGTTTTGGCAATATATGACTTCAAGAAACTTACCCGTTTCATCTTAGTTGTGAAATTTATTGGCACAAAGTTTTTCATAATATTTCTCTATTTCTGTAGGATATTTATGATTCCTCTTAATATTTCTGATTTGGTACATTTCTCTCTTTTTGACTGATTAGTGTTGTTAAGGATTCATAGTTTATTAATCTCTTAGAGAACCAACTTGTAGCTTTTTCAATTTTCTTTGTCTTCCATTCCACCTTTTCTTGTTATTTATTACCTCCTTTCTTCTCCCTACTTTTAGTTTAATATACTCTTCTGTATTCTAGAATTTTAAGATGGAAAGAGATCACCAAGTTTTAAACCTTTCCTGTTCTCCAACATAAGCATTTAAAGCAATGCACTATCCTCTAAGCATCGCTTTAGCTGCATCTCAGAAATTTGACACGCTGTATTTTCCTTAACATTTAATTTCAAAATAGTCACCATTTTCCCCTTACAATAATTTCAACCCATGTGTTATTTAAACTTGTTTTTATTTTTCAGGTTTCAGTGCTCTTCTGGATGCTTTCTTACTGTTAAGTTTTAATAGAATTCATCTGTGATTAGTGATCATTGACGCCAATGTCGTGGTTCAACACTCTGTATCTTGGTGAATATTCCATACGTACTTGAAAGGACCACACATGCAATTGTTGGATGAAATGTCTTTAAAACGTCTTAAAAATCAATGAGATTGTTGTTAGTTAGATTCCCCAAGGAGGTGGCTCACCTATGGTGACTTAAAAGCAGGAAGTTCATGGGAGAGGGCTCTTATGATAACAATGGGAGGCTAGAATGAAAAGCAGATCTGGACTGAGACAGGGTTTGAACTGCCTACAATTTCAACAGGCCTCAGTTGACCTTATTGGGAATCTATAGCGGGACATCTCTTTAGGTTTCCTCGTTCCTTTCCCACTCTGTAGCTGTACTATGTCCACTCACTTGTAAAATCAGTGCAAGTGTAGCTCTCTGGCTTCCTCTAGCTGCTCCATGCAGGTAGCCCAGGGAGTGCTTCCAATTTCACCGAGTGTCCCAAGGGTCCAGTCCTCTCCACATTCTACTTTTTCTCTCCAGCAACATGAAATAGTTTCTTTTAAATATTTTATCCAAAATATTTAATTATCATCTATAAGTGGGCTAGTCCAACACAAGCTACTGATAATTACTGCAACTAATCTCTTCCACTCAAAAGATGCTGGATGGAAAGTTTACAAAACAAGAGGCAAAGGGATCAGAGTTTATTTAGCAATCCCTTCTGTGGGAGCTCTGGTCAACCTCACAGTGGTAGGAAATCCCTAACTTTCAGAAGATTCACCTCTTAGAATTGTTCAACCAACTCCAGTGATAGTCAAGAATCATCATGCCATTCTTCACACCTTAGGCCCCAGCAGGGTTTAACATCCACAAAAAAGGAGCAGACAGCGAATGAGCAAAGGACATCTGTGGTTTGGGAAAGTTAGTAAGGATACGAGGAGTGCTGTCCCTGGATCAACATGGGGCAGGGACTCTTTAGATAGGAGGTCAGGAAAGACCTCTCTCAAGAGGTGAATTTTAAAAATTTTTAATTGATAAATGAAACCTACAGATATTTATGGGGTGAAATGTCATATTTTGATATATATTTACATTGTAGAATGATTAAATTAAGCAGATTAAAAAATCAATTACTTCACATACTTATTTTTTGGTAATGAAAATATTTGAAATCTATTCGCTTAGCAATTTTGAGATATACAGTGCATCGTGCATAAATAGTCACCATTGTCTGTGGAATGGAAAACTAAAGCTTGCTCTTCCCATCTAGTTAAAACTTTGTACCCTTCGATCACAGTTCCTCTTTCCCCAACCACCCCCTCTCAACTGTCTTGGGTAAACATCACTTCCATTAACAATGTCTTCCAGGTTCGACCATGCTATTGCAAATGGCAGAACTTCCTTCTTTTTTTCTGGCTGAGTAGTATTCTGTTGCACTTATTCACCACATTTTCTTTATTCATTCATCAATGATAAACACTGATGTTGATTTTATATCTTGGCTGCTATGAATAATGCTGAAATAAATAGTAGTGAAGTTGTCTTTTTGTCATGCTGATTTCAATTCCCTTGGATGTATATCCAGAAGTAAGAGTGCTGGATCATGTGGTAATTCTATTTGTGTTATTCCGCTTTCCATTGCTGTGACAAAATATCTGAAAGAAACTGACTTAAAGGAGAAAAGGTTTATTTCGGCTCACAGTTTCAGAGTTTTAAGGTCATGGTTGTATGGCATGGAAGCTTTTCAGCCTGTAGTAAGGCCATACATCATAGCAGAAACGGGTGGCAGAGAGGAACTTCTCACTTCATGGCAGCCAGAAAGCAAGAGAGGAATAGGTTGGGGATAAGTAACACCCTTGAAGGGCATACTCTGATGACCTAACTCCTCCAACTTGGCCTCATCTTCTAAACCTTTCCCCACCATTAAATTATAAATCCAGCAATGATTAATTTATTGATGAGATCAGAGCCCTCATGATCCAATCATGTCCCAAAAGCCCCACCTTCAACCCGTGCTGCAGTGGGGCCCACACCTTCAACTCATGAGCCTTTGGATATCATTTACAATCCAAACTATAGCACTAGTTTTAGTTCACTGAACCTCCATGCCGTTTTCCATAATGGCTATATTAATTTACATTCCCACCTACCCTATGCAAAAATTCCCCATTCGACACACCCTTGCCAACACTTATCTTTAACTTTTTTATAATCAGACATCCTAGCAGGCATGAGGTGATACCTCATTGTCTTCAGATGTGTTTCCCTGATGATGAGCAATAGTCATTTTTTTTTCATATATTTACCGACCATTTTATGCATCTTCTTTTGAGAAGTGTCTATTCTGGTGCTTTGCCCATAATTTGAGAAATCTTCTTTCTGTCAAATTGTTTGAATTCCTTACATATTTTGGATGTTAGTTTCTTATCAGATGTATAGTTTGCAAATATTTTCTCTAAATCTGTGGATTGTCTCCTCACCTTATTAATTGCTTCCTTCGATGTGCGGAAACATTTTAGTCTGATGCATGCGATATCCCATTTGTTTAGTTTTGCTTTTGTAGTCTGTGTTTAGGAGGACATAGCCAAGAAGTAGCTGCTCAAACCAAAGCCATGGATTTCTCCTATGTTTTCTTCTGGGGTTTTATAGTTTCAGGTCTTTCACTTGTATTAGCTCATTTCCATTTGATTTTTATTTATGGTGTGAGATAAGGATCTAATTTCATCCTTCGTTTGCAGATATCCAATTTCCATACTTCCTTCTATTGAAGAGATTAATTTTTCTCCTCCATTGGGTAGGTGATTAGCAGCTTTGTAAAAATAAATAAATTGACTCTAACTGCATGGGTCTGTTCCTGAGCTCTCAGCTCTGATCCATTGGTCAACGTGTCTGTTTTTCTGTCAGTATATGCTAATTTGATTACCAATGTTTTGAAATAGATTTTGAAGTCAGATAGTATGATGCCTCTAGCTTTTTGTTGTTGTTCAAGATTTCTTGGCTTATTCAGGATCTTTTATGGTTTGATATAAATTTTAGTATTTTTTTCTATTTTGGTGAAAAATGACATTGGAATTTTGATAGGGATTGCATTGAATTTATAGACCATTTTGGGTGGTATGGATACTTTAATAAAATTAATTCTTCCAATCCATGAACATAGGCTACCTTTCCATTTGTGTCATCTACAATTTTTCATCAATGTTTTATAGTTGTCAGTATACAGATCTTTCAGGTCACTGGTTAAATTTACTTCAAAGAAAATTTAAAAAAATGTTTCTGTTTGTAAATTTATTTTTATTCTTTTTTTATGCTATTCTGAACAGAGTTTGTTTCTTTATTTTCATATATTTCTTGTTAGTGTGAAAAAATTCTACAGATTGTTTTGATGCTATTTTGTGTCTTGCAACTTTACTACATTTTAAAATCAGTCTTAACATTTTTATGGAGTATTTAGAGCTTTCTATCTATAGCATCGTGTCAAAAGTAAGCAGAAACGATTTTGCTTCTTCCAGGAGGTGAACTTTAAGCTGAGATATGAAGGATGGAGAAAAAGAGAAGCGAAAATGCAAAAACTCAAGGTGGAAAATGGTAGGAACAAAGAACTGAGGGAAGGTCAGCTCTACTGGGGAGTAAAAATGAGATTTTCCAGAAAAAAATGTTCAGAAAAGTAGAGAGGGATTAGATCACAAAAGCCCATATTGGAAATGATTTTGGTTTTAATCCAAATGTGAAAGTAAGTCATTGGAGAGTTACAAACAAGGGAGATACATGACTAGGCCACAGAGTGGGAAATAGACTGTGGACGATATGTGTAGTAGTTCCTCCCCCACATGCATAGTTTCACTTTTTGTGTTTTCAGTCACCCCCATCAATTAAAATCCAAAATTACTAAATGAAAATGTTCAGAAATAAACACTTGTTAAGTTTTATACTTCATGCCATTCTGAGCAGTGTCATGATATCTTACAGGTCCTGCTCCGTTGCATTCAGCATTTCCACATTGTATATGCTACCCTCCCATTAGTCACTTAGTAGCCATGTTGGTTATCAGACTGGCTATCATGGGATCTCTGTGCTGTGTTCAGGGGACCATTACTTTACTTAACGATGACTGTGAAGTGTAAGAACAGTGAAACTGGCAGTTCATATATGCCCAAGACAGCTGTAAAAGGTTTCCTTTAACTGAGAAGATTAACATATAAGAAGACAGTTTGAGAAAGATCATATTAACATAACTTTTTATAGTGTATTATTATAATTGTTCTATTTTAATATTAGTTATTGTTAATGTCTTACTTGCCTAATTTATAAATTAAAGTTTATCTTAGGTATGCATTGGGGAAACATAAGTGTAGGATTCAGCATTAGCTGTGGTTCAGGCATCTACTGGGGGTCTTGGAACACATGCACCAAGGGTAAGGGAAGACTGTATCTGGAAGCTGTAAGAAGTTATAAGGTTGTGGTAGTGATTTGTTTTCTAAGTACAAAAGAAGGAAACCTTTTCCTCTTCTGGAAATTACTTCTTGTACAATTAGGGCACTAGATATCTTTTTAATACTAAGCTTAATTGGATGATGCTGGGACAAGGTGTGAATGAGACGGATTTTGATGAAGACCATGGGAAAAGAAGAACAGAAAGACACTGGGGCATAGACCCCAGGAGACCAGCTGGGTACCAGCCCATGCTGCCCCTCATTGGCCAGTAGAGGGCAGGAGTGGCTGTACCAGACAGGACAAATAAACCCCAAATCATCTATTCAGGTGCATTTGCAAGCTAGCTTTTTGGAGGCATGAACAGAGACTACGTGAAAGGGTGAAAGAGGGTTGAAAGACATCTCAGACTTGGTGGTGAAGCCAGGAGACAGAAACAAGGTGGAAATCACTGGGTCACAGATTTTGTGTTAAAGTGGAAAGAAGTCAGGAAGAACAAGAGCCATTCCACAGGGACAATAGCTGCTTTCGTAAAAGATGAGCAACTGATATCCGGGACAGGAAAGTAGACATCTCTACTCCTGGGTCTCATCAGCTCCCCAGGGTCATTTACTTTCCCACCCTCAGGTGGGTTTATGCGCCTGGTTCCCCTACTTCTGGGAACAGTATCACCACCCATCACAGGCCAGGAACCCCAGTGTCCTATGTGGCTTCTCAATAGTCTCCTCATGGGTTTCAGCCACTCTGGCACCAGGTGCTGTCAATTCTGTCTCCTCAAACATCTCTAACTCCGTCCCCTACCGTAGTGTGGGTTCACATGCTGCTGAAAGATCTCCCCCGCTGCGTGTAGCAAAAGCCTCCCTCCCTCCAGTCTCAAGCATCCGATCAACTTTCCAGAGCAGCTGGAGTGAACCTCCTAAACCACAGCCTTCATATGGAGGCTCCTCACACAGAAAATCACCCAGGCTTTAGTCTTCGCCATCTTTCAACGTTCCCTTTAACACAGACCTTGGACCTCTTCCAATAAGTCCTGCTTTTCCAAAAGTTCATATCTTGTTTATGCTTTTTCACTCTGCCTGCAACACTGCCCACACCTGATGCCCTTCTTCCTTCACCACCTAATACCTAGGGAGGTCATGGAAAAGTAGAGGGGAGTACAGCCTTCAGAGGCAGACAGCCTTGGGTTCCAATCCCAGATCCGCTGCTTTCTAATGTAAAACTGTGGGACTCATTTGACCTCTGTGCCTCAGTTTCCAATAGGGATAAAATCAATGGCTCCTTTGCAAATTGATGTGAACGTTGAATGAGATGACGGATGTAACGGCGCAAACCTTGGCACGCTATGCACTCTGTCTACCAAATGCTATTGTTATTCATTACCATGGTTTATTTTTATTGAACTACACGAGGTTATCGGGAAGAGCAAGTGAAAGAATGCACCAAAGTGCTTTTGAGCATTGAACAATTATACAAATGCTGATTATACAATGCTGTTGCTTTTAGCAGCATTGTGCAGTATCACCAGGATACAGGCTTTAGTCCTGGCTTCACCTTAGTTACTTGTTAATGCCCACCTATTCAGTGAGCACAAAAGGGTTGCTCAGTCTGGGTCCCTGAAACCCCAACAACCTCAGGAGTGACCACATCCCACACAGTACATAAGAATGTTAGATGCGACTGTTCCTGTCGACAGACTCCTAGGGAACTTGAGAAGGTTGTGATGGTTGTCTCTGGATCCCATAGCTCTCTCCAAATTCATCTTGCTCCCTCTTGGCCTCTCTCAGCACCTTCCCCTCTTGGCAGGATCTCACCATTGGAAGTGCAAACCCCAATGGGAACTGAGGCACAAGAGAGGGTGACTGGAGAGGAGGCCAGGCCAGATGCTCTGACCACCTCTGTGTGGTCACATGATTCTTCCCAAGGTGTAAGCACAGGCATAGAACTGAACATGGACTTCAGGGCTGGGGCACTGACCCCAACGGTGGAGTTTCAGGCACCATGACACACTAAACGAGAGAGATCGTTATGTAGTCAGACTTGGTCTTGCCAAAGGTCTAAAATTCCTATCCTACACTTACCATAAACCCACGTCCTACATAAAAGGGAGGCTTCAGAGTCCCTCCCCAAGCCCTGCTTAAGGACCACCACAGCTTCAGGATTAGGGTGTTAGACACAAGTGACAGAATCAATAAGCCTGAAGGTCAAGTTCACGGCCCCAGGCAGCCGATCCCCTGGGTTCCCATCTCAGCTCAGCCACTTACTACATTCAAGGGCCCAGAAAAGTTACTAAACCTCCTGCGTCTCAGTGTGCACATTTGTAAGATGAAGATGATTTTATAATACGCATCTCCTAGGGTCCTGGGAGAATTATGTGATGTAGTATGGGCAAGGTACCCAGAGCAGGGCCTTGCACATCTGTGTCAGTTGTGGTCATTACCCTGCTGGCTGGCAGACAGTGCCAGAGGCAGTTTGGAAGGCATTGTGGTAGGGACTGCAGTATTTATAGGAGAACAGAATGGCTCTGACTTTGAGACCTGGCTCTGCCACTTGCCTCTGAGTAACATCTAGACCATCCGCAAAGTGTGGCTGCCAATACTTTGTCTTGACTATTCTGCCATGGGTCTTTGAGGGAACCAAAATAAAATGTACTGAAATGCTTTTCAAAATATGTAAGTTAACATGGAATGAAATGGACTTTGGGGTATGTAGTTTTAAGAATTGTCATACACTCATGTCACCAACACCAAGATGCAGGGTAGTCCCACCACTGCCTATGGGAATTATTTTTAAGTTCTGCAAAGGTCGATGGTGTAGTGGCTTATACACTGACACCTGGATCTTTTACAATGGTGCTTTAGATAAGGAAGATTCAAAGCCTGGTGCATGTCTTTTAAATAAGTAGAGAAGGTGAATTCTAACGATGGAGCTTCCTACCATCAGCCACCTCACCAGGACCTGTGCCGCTCCAGACACCTGCCTGGCTCACCTTTCACCTCCGTCAGGTCTTGCTGTCATGGGGCCTCCCCTCCGTCAGCTGCCATCTGGTACTGTGGATCCCTCTCCCCCTGCTCCACATGTTCGTTTTTTGCATCACTGATAAACCATGTGACTTATTCTTTCTGCTTATTGTTCATTTTCTGCTCCCTCTGATCGAGGGTGAGCTCCCCAAGAACGAGGACCACTGTCTGATTTCTTCACTGATGTATCCTAAGCACCTAGAACAGCACCCAACACATAGTCGGGTTTCTATAACTTTATTGATAACAGCAACACAATTCAACTATTTTCACCCTTTTCTATGAAAACCAAATGTGCTATTATACTAAAGAAAGCGCCTCTCAGTACCAGACCCACAACACCTCAGCTGAAGCAAACTGGACTAATGATGACTCTGGCTTCACCTTTCTCTTTTTTAGTGGGCCCCTCCTCCATGTAAACACAAACAAGCACCTCACTCTATTTTCCACTCAATGAGTGCGAAAAGAATGTTTTATCTCTCCCGTCAGGAACCAGTGCTTGGATACAAAGTTGAAAATTCACTTGACAAGCCAGGTGCAGTGGTGCGTACCTATAATCCCAGTCACTTGGGAGGCTGAGGCAGGAGGATCTCAAGTTCAAAGTCAGCCTCAGCAACTCAGCATGGCACTAAGCAACTTTAGCAAGACTCTGTCTCAAAATAAAAAAGGGCTGGGGATATGGCTCAGTGGTTAAGTGCCTTTGAGTTCATCCTGGTACCAAAACCAAACAAACAAAAACCCTCACAGGGACCACATGGCTTGGGTTTCAAAATATTAACGAGCACAGGAAGTGAAGGAGTCTCTGGGACTGGGAACCTGTAGACAGTCACTCAATTTGCAAAGCAAAGTCATGTTTAAAGTTCTTGAAGGAAACATCCAACATACAGCTGGGTCTTCTGTGCACAGAACTCTGCCAGCCATATCGACATGGAAGTGCATGCTCCTTCTTGAGTTCAAATCAACTGATGCAGGCCCTGATCTCCCACATTGATATCATTCCTCCCACGAGCAGAACACTGTGGATGCCATGCCAAGACAGGGGACTCAGGAGTTGGAGCTAGGATTTATGGATGAGTGAGCCTTCTGCACCAGCTCTCTCCCTTGCTGGAGAACACCACAGAGTGTTGGGAAATATGTTGGAGAGTCTGCTAGAAGTTAAGAAAAGCAACATTTCTTCCATTTATTTGTAATCGCCCCCCATCCAAAATACATTTAAACAGAGAAATGCCAAAAGAGTTAAATAAAAAAATAAAGGTCATATAAACATTGACATTTAGCAAATTAAAGCATTTAACTCTTATGAGCACAAGGCAATTATAACTGAATTATCCACAGAGTAATCACAGGATTTAGTTGTAAACAGGATGTGTGAGTCTGTCCAGGTAGCACCCTCCAGGCCTGGGGCCCGAGCTTTGAGTCATCTTATCAGAGTGCCACCTGCCTCTGACTTATCCAGACTTTGTCTGAAGGCAATGTCCAAAATCTGACCCTTGACATGCTGAGTTCTGCAGCTCAGTGGCTGCCTTGGACCTCTCTGTTACTTCTATTCATGATAGGCCCTTCAAAATAAACTATGCTGATTTTTTTTTAAGAGAGAGAGAAAGATAAAATCAATTTTATTTAGTTTTTTCATGTGACCTTTGTTGTTCTAACACTTAATTGTGGTGCTGGGGTTCAAACCTGTGTCCTCGCACATGCCAGGCAAGTGCCATACCTGCGGAGCCACCACTCCAGCGCCAATTATGGTGATCTTTAGCAATGTTAAATTACTACAAAATAAATCATATTTATCCTGGTGTATTTCACAACCTTATTTCGGAACTTTATCATTCCAAATGGGCTGGAGAGGTGTGCACCCCTAGAACGGTCACCCAGGATGCTGGCTCTTGTGGGCAATGCTCTTTCCTGGGAGTGACTACACTCCCATGCTCCCTGATGACAGCTTCTCACTCCAGGATACCCCCCACACCCGGCGCAAGCTCGTCTGACGCAGCCTCCTTCTCCTCCATTGCATGGTCAAATCTTACTCTTTCTCAGCACCCAATTGCTACATCATTCATACAGTATGGCCTTTGGGAGCACCCCAGTACCCTCTAGGCTTTTCCTTGGGTTTCTTTTTATCATGAGCATACTACTTTGTTCATTTTCAAGTCTCAAATGCTAATACGCACCCATTTCACCTGGGGGACTGTCTACGTGATACACATCATCAGCCTTTGCTCTCAGAGGCTCTGATCCTGTAGGCTGGATAGGAAACCTGGAATCTGCATGCCCACGTGCTCTCCAGATGATCCAAATGATCCACTGTCCTTGTGTAAGCACCAGATTCTCCCAAATGGGAAGCCCATTCCCTTGGAATTTCCAAGATGCTACATTGGAGTACAGGAAAAGATTAAAATTTTTTCAAATTTTTATCTCACCCCTCAATTTCCTTTCTGCATATCCGTTTCACCAAATATTCATGAGTTGTAAAGACTTACGTATGCTTACGTCAAGATGGACGATTCTTGTTTGAGTTGTTGGCCACAGTTTTTCACCCTTCTTAGCAGCTGCACAGTTTGCCAAGTGACTTTGCAGTTCCTCCCAGGAGAAGCCCAGTGACGTCCTCGCCCTCTGACTTTGGGCCCAGCCACATGACTGGTTTTGATGAATCAGGCAAAACGTGAGTTTACGCTTTGAAACATGACCTAAAGGGACAGCACATGTTTCTGTTTCTATGTTTCTACTCACTTTTCTGCACCTCTGCATTGCTATGAGAACATGCCTGAGCAGATGCAAGGAGGAAGAGAGACATGCAGAGGAGACCGGACTCAAGCCGCTCATTAGTGCCACCCAGATGAGCCCAGTCGAGATCTGCCAACTCCTAGCTGAGCTAGACACCTGAGCAGAACAAATATTCGTCATTCATGCCATGGTGAGTCTGTGCTGTATGCTGAGGCTCCTGATGAAGGTCACTGGGGTGACTCTCATGCTCACTGAGGGTGGGATCAGCATTTCAACTTTGCATCCATAGAACACTGTAGGTTATTGGTGAATAACAGAATAAGTGCAGGATTTCCTGTATTCAGAGAAAATTCTAACCCATATTCTCTGTGGCTCTAACAGGATAGCTGATCAATTGATCACAGTTCCTGCTGATCAGACTCAGAGTCTAGTGGCCCAGGTTTCCTCTTTTCTTTAACCAGCCTATCTCTCTATTTCACTAGCTCCCAGTAATCCAGTGAGGCCCCCGTGTCCAATCTCTGCCTTGAATCTCAGTCTTTGCCTAAGGTCTTCTTGCCTCTGGGAGGATCAGCTCCCCAGTTCTTGGGAGAGAAGCTGAGACTCCAAAGCCAATGGCCACCATGCCCATCTTCCTGGCTGGAGACTCACATGCTAGCCACTTCCAGAACCAGGGCTGAGAACACCTTGCTCCCCGAATCCCTGAAGAAACCCCAGGAAGCATGCATCCTGATGTTGCTGAATAAACCTGGCCAATGCATGCCTTTGGGAAAACTGACATCCGATCCGAGGCAACACCTGAGTTTCCAGACACAGCAGGTGGCTGCACCTGCAGCAGGCATGCACACCCCACCCTGGAGCAGCATCCTCCTTGTGGCTCCTGCCTAGTCTCTCTGTTCAGCAGCAGGCTGGAACACAGGACGCTGGGCTGTCTGACTCAACAGGAAGTTCCAAGGCTTGGCTATGCCATCGGGTACAGAGTGTGGCAGGCAGGGAGCATAGTGGGATCCTTATTGGTGGACAACAACAGCCTGGGGTCCTCCCACAAAGAGCAGCCATGCCTCGTCCTGTATGTATGCAAGACTGCTCAGCAAATGCAAGGTGAGCAGCTGAGCAGCACCAGCTCCATCCTCCTCCTCCTCCTCCTCCTCCCCCTCTTCCTCCTCCTCCTCCTCTTCCTCCTCCTCCTCCTCCTTCTTCTTCTTTTTTTTTTTTTTTTTCTTATTCCATCTGAAAAGTGAACCTCAAAGGAGGGCTCCTCCTAGGAAAGAAATCTGCACTTCCTTTCCTTCCTTCTTCTCTCCATTACTTCTTGTCTCTCTTCTCTCTTCCCTCCTTCCTCATTCTGCATTGCCCATTGCTCCATCAAATCAGAGCTGCTTTCTCAGGAATTAATCTTGAATCTGACATGGACTTAGGCGCTGATGTGACTTCTTACTGAATATAGGGCTCCCTTTTGCAGTCTAATGACAAATTAATTTATCTCATTTATTAAGGACGTATAGAGTGGTAAACATTCTGATCTATATACATACACATGTGGATATGTATATATGTATACATACTTGCATATGTATCTTGATTTTTTTTTGTACCAGGGGTTGAAGCCAGCAGTGCTGAACAGCTGATCCACATTCACCGTCCTTCCTATGTTTTATTTTGAGACAGAGTCTTGCTAAGTTACTCAGGGCCTCACTAAGTTGCTGAGACTGGCTTTGAACTTACAGTCTTCCTGCCCCAGAGCCACTGGGCTTACAGGCGAGCATCACTGTGCCCATCGTGATATATTCTTTTGAATTCATGTATTAATTAGAATCCATCGTGTAAGTATTATCATTTCCTTTAAACAAATAAAGTAAAAACCTCAGAGGGGTAACATCACTTATCCAAGATCACATAGCAGGTTGGTGGCACAAGCGGAACACATATCCACACATTGCGGTGCCTAGCGTTCTGCAGTAGACTCTTCAGAGGATCTAGTTAAATGACCTCATCTTGAGAGGGAAATGGGTTTCATTCAGTGTTGGCTCACTGAACCTCACAGCAAGCTCAAGAGATGTAAACTGTAGTTAACACCATTTCCGTGGAGCCGATGTGGGAACGGGAGCTGTGCCCGAGGCAGCGTGTCAGGTAGGACTCCCACCCAGGAGGTCTGCCCCCGACTCAGGTTTTAAATGTGCAATGTTAAAAGGATGCAGCAGCAGGAGGGGCCACAGCCGCAGGACACCCAGCCCTGGGGCTGGTCCTTTCTTCCCCAGCAGGGATGGCTAATGGAAATCAGCCAGCCAGGGAGCAGAGGTGGCCTCAGGACTTCCCTGGGCTCAGCACCAGCCCCAGGCCCTCTGTGGGATGCTACTGTGAGCCAGGCTCAGAGCAGACTGCACTGCTGGGCTTCAGAGCTACAGAGAGTGCAGATGCGGGTGTGGCCTGAGAGGCACCTGCGCTTACCGCCCAGGAACAGGCAGAGCATCTTTCAGGGCCACCGCAGCGCCAGTTCACAGCTCTCAACCTCCTGTCTCCAGGCAGCATGACGCCACACTGGCTGAGCAGAGTGGCAAGTAGCCAGCCACTGGGGCCCCTGGATGGCCCACTTCGGGGTACAGACACTCCTTGACTTAGAGTGTTGAAAATCCTATTGGGGGAAAACCCATTTACCCTCCTGCCGGGCACACTGGGAGTATCAGTTGCCTCCCTGTGCTCATGTGGCTGCCTGGGAGCCGCACTCGTGGCCACTGCCCAGCATCGAGAGAAAGGATGGTGCGGCACATCGCTAGTCTTGGGAAAGACGGAAATTCACAATTTGAAGCAGTGTCCTCTGAATGTGTGCCACTTTGTGTCATTGTGAAGTCGAAGTCATTGTGTCACACCATCATACGTTAGGGACTGTCTGTATAATAAGAACCACGGAGACAGACGACAATGACCGTGGAGGTGAGGACAAGGATGGCGGTGGGGATGGTGGACAGGCTCCTATCCACAGAGCCTTTTTCAAGGACCAGATACTGCTCAGGGAACGCCCAAATGATCCCAGCTCTGCCACCCACCCCGGCCACGTGATTGTCCCCCGCTGCACAGATGGGGAAACTGAGGTCCAGCCATGATGAGGAGCTTCCCTGTGGTCACTCAGGTGCTGCCTGGACACATGAACTCGTGCCTCCCTTTTCCAGCCTGCCTGGCAGGGAGGGACTCCCAAGCCCAGAGTCACACCGCCAGTCAGTGGCTGAGCAGCAATTCAAACCAGGTGACTGCGCTCTGGGGGCCGTTGTCCTGCCAACCACGGGGCACTGCCCCTCTGTGTGCTAGGGTTCAAACCAGGTCTACCTGAGTCTATAGCTTTTCCATGCAGCATCTCCTGTGGGCATCTTGCTTCTCGGGTGCCTCAAACTGAGCTTGCTCATTGCACGGAGGTCATTAGAGCCCTGTCCCCGAGGCCCTGGCCCTCATGCAGTGGCATCACCTCCCTGTCGTTTCCTCTGGCCTGTCCTTCCCTCTTTCTCCAGTGTTACTTCTGACTCATGCTCATTCCTTCATCACCTCCTCTAGGAAGGCTTCCGGGCCTGCTCCTCACCCACCCATTAGGACTAAGTGGGCAACTCAGGCTTCCTGAAGTGCCCTGTGTTCCCTCATCACTGAGGGTTTGGGGTGAAGGCACCAAGCCAAGCTTTGAGCACCAAAATATCGTGCACGGTCTGGCCTGGGAGATGGCAGCAGGTGTGAAGAGACTCCTGCACCCCAGGATCTGGGGAGCAAACACAGGTGCTCCTTTCTGTGAGGTAAGAACATTAGTCACCTCCTTCCTGGAGACACGGGTAACTTCTGAGGGGCTCATTCAGGCCCACAGCAAAGGAAGAAACTGACGTGCGGGGTTGGGGGGGCACCAGCCACCTGGAACACAGGCTGGAGCTATGGACAGGAGAGAGACACAGAAAGAGCAAGAAAGACTCAGAGAGAGGCAGAGAAGAGAGAACGAGACAGGAATAGTCGCAGAGAAACAGTTGTACAGAGGCAGACTTGACGCTAGACAGACAGACAGACACCACCGAGCACCGGCCACGCGGCTCAGCACAGAGCAGGTGGCCAGCCTGGCGTGCGTCAGGTGGCCAGGTGGCCAGGTGCTGCCCTAAAGAGGAATTTAGCAAGCGCACTCTGGAAGCAGAGATTCCATAGCTCACAGGCGACAGCTTTATCACGTCCAAACTGGGACCCCCGGTGTCAGCAACCCCCACTGCCAGCTTGGTCACAGACCCTGCTCCGTCATGGACATGTGGGGATCTGCTATGGCTCCTCCCGTCCTTTTCCTCCCACTCGAAGCCGCCATCAACTCTTAGCTCCAAAACCCACTGCATCCATCGACTTCTTTTGACTCCATGGTTGCCGCAGGGTAATGAAGCACCCTCCACCTGCCCCAGCCCTAGGTCCCCAGCCCTCTGCACTTGCCGTTCCTGCCTGCAGTGTCCTTCCCTTGCTCCATCCTAGTCATTCTTGTCCCACCTCCGCGTCACCTCCTCCTCCTCAGAGTGCTTCCTTGGCCCCTCCATTTATCATCATCCCCTTCCTACCCGCTCCCACTCTGCTCTTCCTCCAGTAGCCTGCACATTCCTTTTTCATAGCAATGCTTTTATTTCCTGCTTCACTCCCCCAGGGAAGAGCCGAGACCTCTATTGCCAGTGCCTTCTCCAGGGCACACACATGGTGGGCAGGAGGCAGAGCCTGTTGGGACTCTGGGCCCCCAGGAAGTCACAGTCTCTACCCCAGCAGAAACAGCTTCCTGGTGGAAAGGGACATGGGAGGGAGATGCCAACACAACACTGGAACCCTGCACTGCTCTGCTCCGTGAGTGCCTGCCGGAAGTGCTGTGGTTGGTCCCCACCAGAACCCACGGTGAGGACTGATTTCTCCATGCAGCAGTGCTGGGAGGTGGGGTTGGAGGGGGTGGGTGGGTCAAGGCTGTCTCTCTGGAGTCAATGAGCTCTAGCTCAGGCCTGGGGCAGCTCCTGCACATGCGATCCCCATAAGCAAGCTGCCCCTGAACTTTGTCCCTTCTGCAGGCGGCTGCTGGCCATACGCTCCTGCCATGTGATGCACGAGGCCCTCACCAGATGCAGCTGCCTGACCTTGAACTTCTCTGACCCCACAACCATAAGGTAAATAAATCTTTTTTCTTTATACATCACCCAGCTCACAGGTATTCTGTTTCAGCAACAGAAAACGGACTAAAGCCAGAAGACAGAGCATAAACGAGGGAACTGACTTATCCACAGTCGCTCAACCAGAGGCAAGGCCAGAACACAGGTCCTGAATCCTTTTTAAAATGTACGATTCTGGGCTGGAGTCATGGCTTGGTGGTTATGGTGCTTGCCTGGCATGCGCAAGTACACAGGTTCAAACCCCAGCACCCACTTACACAACTAAGTGTCAGAGCAACGAAAGCCATGTGAAAAACTCAATAAAAATTAATTCTCTCTCTATCTTTCTCTCTTAAAAAAAAAAAGCTTCAATGCTAGCAACATCCTTTAAAAAAAAAAAAAAGATTCTTAGTGTATCAGTGCGTACTTGCCGGTCACCCACTCCACCCTTTCCCAAGAGGGAGAATTTTTCTTCTAAATAACTAAAGAATAATACCCACCTTGTGGCTGACTGCAAACTCAAGTACTGAGCTGCTGTTGAGCACCTGCCTCTAATCCTCACCCATCCCTGTGAAACAAGTATCATTATTACCCCCATCTTAGAGATGAAGAAACTGAGGCTCGGGGCCTTAGCAATTTGCAGAACGTGGTGTACAGGGAAGCAGGAAAGCTGTTTTTCCTATGGATCATTCTCAGATCTCAGGTTGCACCCCTGCACGGCTGTGATGCCCTGGGCTGCTGCCTCACCCTCTCTCCTCCTCTCCTGGGGCCATGCACTGATAGAGCACCCATTGGCATCAGGCACCTACAGCATCATAGCAGCCTCTGCAGTGCCCTTCACCTTGGAAAGCCTGAGTCTGGGCACTGGCTCAGAAAATTCCAGGAACAGCAGGCCCAGCTGCAACGCTGGGGACACCTTCCCCTCTTGCAGGCTAGGAAGCTGGCAACCTTTCTGCTGCTGCAAAGGAGCAGTATGGGTAGGGCTTATATGTGGGAAGCTGGTGGCCACAGTCCCTGACTCACTGGGTGACTCTCACAATAGTGATGATAACAGAAATAACACTAATGACCCCAGCTAATACTCACACAGTGCTTCCGGGATGCAACGTACTATTAAAAGCCTGGTTCAAATATTTAACCCAAGAGTCCTAACAGTTAGTGACCAAAACATGCCACTTTGGCACAGGGACCATTTTTGAGCTAAAGGTCATTGAGAAGAAGCAGATAAAAGGAAAGCCCTCAACACCCCTTTTATCTAAGAAGCAGAACATAAATTTGAAAAGGTATCTGCCGCTCTTTCTACCAGGAGAGATAGAAGTTAACCACGAGAGACAATTTTAAACCTTTATCAGCTCCCAGAGGCACAAGGCAGGTGTCATTAACTCTAGGTGCACTTTGTTCCTGTTTGCGGATTTCTCTGTCCTTTCCTTCCCACATAAACTGAGACTGCTCTGCGGTGCAGGGAAGGTGTGACCTGTGTCTCCATCCACCTGGCAGATGGATGCTGAATTAAGAAAGGAATCCTTGGCTGACAGGCAGGAAAGAGGAAGGGAAGAAAAAGAAAGGGAAAGGAAGGAGGAAGGAAGGCAGAGAGGAGGGGAGAAGAAAATTATCATGGAAGGAAGGAAAAAAGAACATAGTGACTGAATAAAATAATAAAGCCAAATAAAGACCCAGGAGAAGGATAAAATCAAAAGACCCAGGAAAGAAGCATTGTTTCAAAGAATACAGGGGCAATTCTCTGCCCCAACAGCTCCCCGCACCAGGGCTGGCTGCCTCCAGATTTCCCACCGAAAGCCACGCCCTGAGCCTGTGCCAAACAGCAGCGATCCCTAAAGGACGATGGCATGTGGCAGGCCACTGGCATTTTAAACAACCTTCCCAGGTGATTCTTATACACACTAAGGTTCAGGAGCAGCTGTCCAGAGAGCGAGTCTTGCAAGCCACTTGGTAATTTCTCCCCAGCATTTACCATATAACCTCCAGGAGCACCCTGGCCACACTCCAGCTGAACTGCTTCAGTAAATTTCTCCTCGCTGGATTTTAAGCTATTTGAGAGCGAAGACCATGCCAGAACTCTATTAGAAGTCTCGGTACCTCAAACTGTTTTGCCAGTCTTGCCTCCTCTTTCCCTTACATTTCACATCTCATCCACCACCAAATCCGTCTACTTTCAAACTTTTTTTTTTTACGTTTTGACCATTTTCTCACCTCTCCCATGACATTTGTCCTAGTTACCATCATGTCTCCCCCATGTAATACTGCAACAGTCCACTCACGCATCTTTCTGTTTCCACCACTGCCCCTGATAATTTTCCTTCAGAATGGTCCTTTAAAATATGGTAAATATCTGCAAATCACATATTTAAGGAAGCTTTTGATCCAGAAGATATAAAAATACTAAAAACTTAACAATATGAACAACAAAAGCAACTCTGGGGGCAGGATTATAGACCTGAACAGGTGCTTTACCAGAGAGGATATAAGGATGGATATATACACATGAACAGATAATCAAAATCATTATCACATTAGTGCAATAGAAATTAAAACCATGGTGAGGTTCCACTAAGTATTAGGATGAGCAAAATAAAAAAAAAATACTGATAATACCCAATACTGACAATGAGACAGGGACTAGAACTTTCATACATCATTGACAGAAATGCAGAATAGCAGAGCCGCTCTGGAAAGCAGTTTTGCAGTTTCTTACAAAACTAAATGTAAACTTAACTTATGCCCCATAGCTTATATCTTAGCAATCCCACTCCTGGGTATTAACCCTAGAGAATTAAAAACTTATGTTCACTCAAAAACCTGAGCACATAGGGCTGGAGCGGTGGCTCAGTGGTTACAGCACTTGCCTGGCATGCGCAAGGATGCGAGTTCAAACCCCAGCACCATGTACACAACCAAGTGTCTGAGGAATGAAAGTCATATGAAAAAAGATTGCTTCTCTCTCTCTCTTTCTGTCCTCTCAAACCTGAGCAGAAAGCAGCTTTAATCCTAATCCCCCCAAATTGGAAACAACCCAGATTTTTTCTTCAGGGGGTGAACAGAGAGACAATCCATGGTGTATGTCCACAATGAAATACCAGCCAACAATAAAAACGAATGAACTCTGGATACACACAACATGGGCGAACCTCAAACAAGCATCAGAGGGTCCCATACCATGGGATTCCATTTATATGACATGCTTATAAAGGACATGTGTGACGTTCTCGGTAAGACACAACCATGAGGATGGAGAGCAGCTGTGTGGTTGCCGAATTCTAGAGGTGGGGCCTTGGTGACCTTCGAAGGTGGCAGGAGGGACGGTGCTGTGCGGGATGATGGAGTTATTCACATTCGTCGCCCTCACTATGGTGGTGGTAGTTGTGCGAATCTACACGTGAGCTAAAAGTTGTCAACCTGTCCACCCAAACGAAGTCAATTTTACCACATGATAGTTTAAAAACTGAAATTGATTAAAATAGCACGTGAATGCTTGTAATGCCCTTGCTCAGAACCTCCAACTTAGGATGAATCCCAAGGCCCGGCTTCGGGTGCCCTCTGATGGCGTCCTCTCCGGCTCTCGCTCCCCTGACCTCTCCACCTTGCTTTCTGTTCCCTCCTCTGGAACGCTTTTCTACAGATATTTCCAAATCCCACTCTCAAGCTTCATGGCTCTGCAGAACATTTAATCCGCAGAGAAACCTGGTCTAATTGACCCTCTACAATGCATCTTCCTGAGCCTTTATTCCACTTCTTTTTCCTTCACGTCACTAATTACTAAGTGACATCATGTAGTGAGTTTGTTTTATGGCTATTTTCCACCTTTTCCGCCAGGATATAAGCTCTGTCTATATTGTCACTGGTAGAATCCCCGGCACTAGGATGCTTTCCACTAGAGGGTAAGAACTCTGTAAATGTTTATTGAACGGATGAATGAAAAGAAAACAACCCAGAAATAACTATTCGATAACACAAGCCCCACACTGACTTGAGTTTGAAGCTATACTTTGGCTCGAAAATTTCTTTCTCATCCCTCAAATCACCTGCCCACTTGGCCCCTGAGTAAAACAGCCCTAACCCAGAATATTCAATTCAGGAGTTGATACTTTACAACCATATTCAACTGGCATGGTGGCGCATGCCTGTAAGCCCCACAACTCAGGAGGATGAAGCAGAAGGATCGCAAGTTCAAAGCAACTTAGCAAGGCCCTGTGTCAAAATAGTCTGAGGATGTGACTCAGTGGTTAAGTGGTTGAATCCCTGGTATTGATATACGGATATGGATATGGATATAGATACGGATATATTCCCTTCCAAGTGCAGCCTTCTGGTGCTGACTTAGGTAACTGGCATGCAGATGAAGTAGGAGGGGCAGCGCTGAAAGCACATGTGTTCTTGGAGAAACTCCATGTGAGGAATCCCGAGAGCTTGTAGAAAGCTCCCTAGAGGTGCTACTAATGTGAGCAAGGAACTTTGAAATGAAATGGAAGAAAACACCCAACATCTCCCTGCAAGACTTTTCCAAGGAGAATGAATACATGAATGGGTTCCAGGCCCTCCCTGCAGGTCCCTGGTGAATTCTGCCATGTACCCTCTAGGGTTGGGCCTATGAGTCTCGTTTTCAAAAAATGAAAACACTGAACACAGAAAGGTTCAGTAACAAACCTAATGTCACGCAGGCAACGTCTGGTGTTTTGAACTCAGGTCTGCGTTCATGTGGATTTGTAGAAGCAAAAGTGAACATGAATCAAAGGAGCCAGACAGCACATGCCAACCTCAAGTAGGAAAAGGCAGCCTGGACACAGGTGCACAGGGACTTCTCTAAAATTTTTCAAAGACCGGCATGGATAAGCCTGGTAGACCAGGGTGCTGATTGCCTTCCAGCAAACATTAATTGAGCCTGGACTCAGCCACAGTTCTGGGCTGAGAGTTTCCACATGTATTACCTCATTTAATTTCCATTATCATTAAGAACACTCGGTGTGCATGACAGCATCAGAGCTGTTTATGTGAACAGAATGACACAAACGGGCCGGCAAGCACAAGCACCTGAGAATTCGCTACTCCCACCTGCGCTGGCTCGTGGCTGACAGCTACCTTGAAGACTCAGATGGCTGCAGACACAGGGTCTTTCTCTACCCTTCTAGTCCAGGCCAGTGCTTTTCACACTGGTTCACAGGAGTTGCTGTTTGGGGTTACATATGCAAACACTTTACACAATGCATATTTTTGGTGGTTAAAATATTTTCCAGGGTATTTTTGGCTATACATAATTTTCACCCCATAGTACGGCTTTGGAATCTAAAGTAAGACACAGCTCTGCTATACTCAGAGGGTACTAACTCCTGCTTAATCAATAATCAAGAAAGCTTAGATATAGAAAAGAAGTTAAAGGCTGCAAAATTCCATGCCTTCCCAGGGCAGAAAGCTCTGGGGGTTTTGCCCACTTCTAATAAGAAGTGGACTTATTAATAGAAGTCTGCCCCCACTGGACCAGCCTACTTCTCTGTCGCTAGCGGCTCCTCTCCAACTCCCACCTGGTGCTGCAGATTCATCCCCCACCCTGTAGAATAATGATGATCCCCTCTCTCCTAAGATAATCTTTTGGCTATTTGAAGCCTGGTATTAGGATGGTACTTTTTAAATGTTCCAGTGATCATGAAAAGAATCAAGTACCCACACTGCACTTTTTAATAATTACTTGACCCTTTTTGTTTCTGGGTGTGTATCTCTGTTCATCCATGAGATTGATACTCTCCCCATTACACAGATCTGCCAACTAGTTAAGACCAACATTCTGGGAGCTGCACCTTGGAAACAGGCAGCTGGCTTGGGAAGACAAAGAGCAGAAACCACTCCGTGTGCAGGAGATCTTACAGGGACAGCATCACACAGAGGGACAGGGTTAGGGAGACATTGCTGACCTGGGAGCGAGACCACTCGTAAACACTGCGTGCATACTTAAGCTCCCAGGAGAATGACCAGGACTCATACCTGGCTTGCTTACTGCCCTCCATGTCTCAGACACCTGCCACAATGCCCAGCACAGGTCGTATGTCCCGTGAGTTTAGTCTGTTGAAACTGCAAAAGCCCTCGAGGTGAGAATTGCTGAAGTCAGCTCACCTCAAGGTTCTCAAACATACGCCTTAAGAACCTCATTAAGGATAATACAGCTTCAGACCCTAGGACAAGGAGAAGACCAAGCCTTTTGCCATCGCAGAGTGACAAGGAACAAACCACCTACCTTCACTGGACCTGTATATTCTCAGCTACAAATTGAGGGACCTGGTCCAGAGAACCATAGGGTTCCTTTCAGATGCAGGTGCCCTGCTTTTTGAAAGTTGTCCAAACAGTAAATTGGACCATCTACAATAATCTGGGTGAGCAGGCGTCTCTCAAAATCAGCGCAGATTTATGAGTATAAAGAAAAGCATGAAAGAAAGAAAAAGCGGGCAAGAATTCCAGATCCAGACCCACCTCATTCTGCCATGTGCTGGTTGCCACCCGTCTATTCACCTGCACAGATTTGAGTCCCACCCTTAACATTTCCCAGGTGAATGATCTTGGGCAAAGCATTCAACCTCCATGAGCCCTGATTTTCACATCTGTGGAACGGATGGATTCCACCTGCTCCCAGGCATGGTGAGAGAGTGCAATTCCTGAAGTGTTTGCAGAGCACCTAGACCCCAGAGGACGCAAGTTGCATGCATGTCCCTTTATTCAAACATTCTTTATGCATCCAACCCACTGAATTAAGACATATTCCAATGGATTAGTGCAGTCCACAGCCCAGGTGACCAGGTAAAATCAGCAGGTCCAACTTCTCCCACTTCTGTGGTTTGCAAGTGAGGGAGATGAGGGCCAGAGGGGCTGGTGACTTGCTCAGGAACCCACTCACATGTTCTCCTGCAGCAAAGTCTGGCCTACAACAGTGGGTGGTGCACAGCAAAGGTCACAGAAGACACAAAGAAAACCATTTGCAGGCTCTGTTCTCCCTAAAGAAATTGGGTACTCCACGCAGAGCCACATTCTAAGAAGAAAAAATAGCAGAACTTTCTATTTATGTATTTTGGGGAGGGTTGCAAGAGACAGATGGCATCGTAGTATGTCTCAGAAATGCAAGGATATCTTGAATTACCTACGAAATGAAGGTCAGAGTTTCTTGCAGGTAGCCTTTCTCAGTTCCTCTTCTCCCCACCCCATCCCCTCTTCTTGATACACACCTTGGACAGGCATTCTTGCTTTGGGATCCTTTCTGGACAAGGTGAGAAGTTCCAGGCTGGGGTAATAATCTATACTCCATTACACACAAATAAGAAAACCAGTATAACTCCACTCTCCATAACACAAGCAGCCCAGCCTCTCTGACAGCCCCAGCCTGGAGCACTTAAGAAAGTGCCTTCATTAACGCACACGGGTAACTCAAGGGTCAGGAACGCAAAGTTTCCCACCTAACAACATGATCAAAATCCCGAAAAGCATATAGGAATTTCTGTAGAAATCATAGCCCAGAGTCTGCCTGTTCCACCCAGCTAAGGGAGAGCCCTAAAGAAGCAGACCAGACAATGTAAGGAGGGGCCTGGTTGATAGCAGCTCCTAAGAGGCTCCCCTCCTGCCAGAATTCCCAAAGGAAAGCTTTTAGCTTTGGGGAGCATTTGACAGAAAGCTGCACCGAAAACATGTTTGTTTATAGATCCAAGTAAGCACATTCCCCAGCCGGTGTCTGCCAGACTCTGAGGGTCCTGATCCAAGCCCCACATTGTGCACTTCAGCCAACAGACATAGAGGGAGACAGTCCTGCCCAAGCTCCCACTGCAGGCCACCAGCATCTGTACCTGACCTTCAGCCTGGGGCTGCTTCCTCCCACTGCCCCAGGGCTTCTCCGACCAAGCCCACTCCCTCTTCCAAAACCTTGGGCTCACCTCCTGGTTCTGAGGATTCCGTCAGGTTGAACAAACGCTCAGAAGCAGGTGGCAGTTTAGCAATTCATCAGAGGGACATGGGGCTCTTGCCCATTCCAGGTGGCAAGGAGAGACTGCAGCAGAGAACTTTGAAAGGACTCCCTTTTTAAAGAATCCTGCTCCTCCTGCTGCCCCTCCTCAGCCCTTCTCCTCTGTAGTACTATAGGGACATGTGCTCTGCTTGGGAGGAGGTGAGGAGGGGAGTGTGGCTGTTTATTGGAAGGAGAAGGGGAACAGTCTGCTGGCCCTGCTACATACTCACACCTAGCAGAAGCAGGGGGTGGAGTGTGTGTGGGGGGTGAGATTCTGCTGCTACAAAATTATTAACCCTTGTGCTCCAGCTCTGCTTCTCACACAGCAAAGCAGGAGAAACAATACACTTAACCAATGGAGTGCCAGGCCAAGGCATTACATCATCAGCCAGCACAGTCATTGGCTAATAATTCCTAGAAGGCGAAATTCTTCTTCTAGGTGCTTAACCCTTTCATGGTCACAATAGCAAAGAATGTTTGGTCTCAACCAATGGTTCCCAAACTTGCTTTTATTAGAATCATCTGGGGTGCACTCTAAACAAGCAGATTGTTACACTCCTTCAGAACCTCCAGAGGGAGCATGGCTATCTATATTTTGAACAATGTACAGAACGTGAGGAACAAGGCATCTTCAAATTAGATAACATTATTCTGAGCATTTACAACGTGCCCAACACTTTGCGATATCATCTCATTTATTTCCTGCTCTGAGCAGTGAACATTATTGGTTCTGTTTCCCAAATATAAAAAAAGTTAGGTCCAGAGAGGATGGGTCTGTTGATCCAGAGATGGCGCCACTGTTTGCACCCTACCTTGGTACCCCTTCAAAGCTCCCACCGAGGTTAAGCCAAGCCATTTGTTTACATGTTGCCTCCAGAATTATAGGAAATATAGATGCTCTGGATGAAGTGGAAGATGCTAACGTCCTGTGAAGAACTGGGGAATATGGGAGTGGTGAATTTGCAGGGCAGGAGTGCGGAGATCACCAAGCCTCCAGGGAGTCTTCCTCAAGTTCATTCCTTCTGCTCCTACTGCAAACCTCAGCTTACCCATCACTTCCTCTAGGAAGCCTCCTCCCACCTCCAAATCTGAGCTAGGTGTCCCTGCTCTGTGCTCCTAAAATCCTTTGTGTCTGTGGGCAGTGGCTTGTATGCTGGGTAAACACCAGGAGATGACAGCCATATCTACCTCTCCAACAAATGCTCAGCATAGAGCCTGCCACATGTGAATACTCAATCATAACTCTAAGGATGAATGGAGGGAGGAAAAGTATTTGCTGAAGTTCTAATTGGCTTCAGGCAGGGGCCAGGCGCGGTGGCACATACCTGTAATCCCAGTCACTGGGGAAACTGAGGCAGGAGGATGGCAAGTTCAAGGCCAGCCTCAGCGATTTAATGAGGCCCTAAGCAGCTTAGTGAGACCCTGTCTCAAAATAAAGAATAAAAAGGGATGCGGATGTGGTTCAGTGGTTAAGCTCCCCTGGTTTAATCCCCCGTATGAATAAATAGCATCATGCTAGTATGAAATAGGCAAAGGATTGAAAGTCTAGAGAACCTTATGAATAAATTATCTGACCCTAAGCAATGTTCTGTTTGGAGGGAACCCTGGGTTTCCTCATTTGAAAATAGGGCAACAGTGATGTCTTTTTTTTTTTTTTTTTTTTTTTAGAGACACAGACAGTAAGAGTTTTTTATCTGGCCTTTGTTTCTCCAATACTTAGTTGTGTATGTGATGCTCAGGTTCGAGCCCATGCTGAGCCACTGCTCCAGCCCCAGCATCATTTTTTAAATGTAGTTATGAGGATCAAACTAAAGAATGATCCAGGCTCCAGTTTTCTCTTCTACACTCTCTGTCCCTAGAACTCTTCTGCTTTTTGATGGACAGATCTAAGGCCATGTTTATCCCTGTAGTCCAGACACATCTTCTAGACTCCAGACTCATGTCCAGTGCCTGTCTCCACATTGATAGCTTATGGACATCTCCAAAATGGTACTTGAATTTTACCCCACACGAACAGCCCACTCCTCACCCAGTCTCTTCCATGATGCGAATGGTGTTTGCATCTATCCATTTTTAAAAAATTGAGGTGAAATTTACACAACAAAAAAATCAACCATTTGAACGGATACAGTTCAGTGACATTTAGTACCTTCACAATGTATGCAAACACTACTTCCATCTATTTCCAAACCATTTCATCATCCTAAAAGGAACCCATTGAGTAATTACACAATCACACCCCATTCACCTCTCCCTCAGCCTCTGATAGACACCGATGTACTCTGTCTCTATGGATTTTCTTATTCTGGTTGCTTCATATAAAGGTAACCATGTACTATATGAATTTTGTGCCTGGCTTCTTCTACTTATATTTTCATGTGTTTGCAAACTTCATTCATGTTGTAGCATGTAGTAGTACTTCATTTAATTTTACAGCTGGGTAATCCTCAATTTGCACGTATATAACACATTTTGTTTATCCATTCACCTATGGATGGATATCTGGCATCTACCGAATCTTAAACCAACAGTCTAGCAGTTATCCTTGATCTCTTTATTTCTTGTATTCCTCAAATTAAATGTATCAGCAAGTCCTGTCCATTTTAAGTACAAAACTTCTGCTTTTCTCCAGTGCTGTTGCTATCCTCTAGGACAGACACTTGTATCTTCCTGTAACTGTACAAGGTCTTCCTGCTGGTTACAATTTTTCTTCTCTCTAATCCACTTTTCACATTGTAGCTTTTGGGATCCCTTTAAAATATAACTAGATCACCCCTTCACTTAAGCAGTATTTCCTGAGCACCTTTCTTCCTGGACTGTGCCTACTGGGCACATGACAAAAAGCAAACAAATACATTCTCCTAGATAAGGTCATTACTAGGCTTCAAATTTTTCAATGACTGCACTGCACTTTGAATAAGATCCAAGCTCTCTGCGACCTCAAAAGGTGAATCAACTTCACGCTATGCTCCAAGCACATGGGTTCCATCCATCCACCTCATGGTCCCTGAACAAGCTGTTCTTTCTGCCTCGTGATTTTGGCATTGCTGAATCTTTCTCATCCTTCCTGCCTCAGTGTAAATATCCCTCCTGAGTGACCTTCCCTGATGGCACTTTGAAGCACATCACCCTTCATTCATTTCACTCATTCCAGAAATATGTGCTAAGCACTGCTGGGCTTTTGGGATAAAGTGATGTACAATTCCCTGGAACCTTCATTCTACTGGGGAGGACCAACAATAGGGAAGTCAATAGATAAACAAGTGCTATGAAAGGAGAATAAAAGGAGGGGATGTGCTCTACAAGAAGTTGTGTTAAAACTGAAGCCTAAGAGTCAACTGGGCAAAGAACCGGTTATTCTCTATTACATCCCAGCTATGCAACGTCATGTTCCGTCCTTCAATATTTGCCTTTCAAGAGTCAAATTATTGAATGTCCTACCTTGCAGTCTGAGCTGTATGCCCAGCACCTAGGACAGCTCCTGTTGCTTGGGAGGCACTCAGTACCCACTGATTAAATTAGTAAGTGACCAAATGAATGAATGGTGAATCCATCAATCCACCAGTGAAAGTCCTTTGTGGGATGCTGTAGCATAACAATGGCATCATTATTAGAGGCTCCTTATGAAAGCTGGTATATTCGATTCAAACTGCAATACTCATTTCTGGATGCAGTAAAGAAACTTAAAGGCAAAAGAAATTAACATTTTCTAAGCATCTGCTAAGCACCAGGCACAGCACAGTGCACTATTTCTTTTACTTCCCAAAGCTATGCAGGGAGTACAATAGTTGATGCTGTGGGACAGCTCTCCAGCCTATCCATGACCAAGACTCCCCATGTCCAGCTGCCCAGAATGTTGGCTACACACAGCTCATGGTTGAATCCCTATTCAGGAACCATCTCCTGAAGGGTCACCCAAAGGTATGCCCCCTCCCTGGGAGCAGTCTGCACACACTGGCTGGTCAACATTGGGCTTCAAAGGCCTGGTGCCCCCTTGCCTCAGTGGATAGATCAAAGCCCTTTCTGCACTGCATCCGGACCAGTTTCTCCTTCTGCCCCATCGTGCCCCTCCTCATTGCTTATCTTCTTGAGGTGTAAGAACCCACCTGCCCACATATCTCAGAATCTCTCTTTCCATGGAATGTGACCTATGACAGGGGACTATTGTGATTTCCTTTTATGTCAAAAACCAGAAGTTTGGGAGGTTGGTGATGTTTACAAGGCACTTAGCTAAAGTGACTTTCTGGTCTGACTTCCCAGGGAA
Organism: Aplodontia rufa; assembly: GCA_004027875.1. NCBI lineage: Eukaryota > Metazoa > Chordata > Mammalia > Rodentia > Aplodontiidae > Aplodontia > Aplodontia rufa. The sequence continues at coordinate 87,179 of PVKS010003870.1, forward strand.
CCCATGTTCTTTCTGCTACACCAATCTACATACAGCCTCATGTGCAAGCGAAACAGAAAAGGAAGCCCAGGAAAAGGAAAAGGCCACATGGAGGGCCAGAAGAGAGAAAAGGATAATCCTCCAAGGGTCATCCTGGATGACAATATCAAGGCCATGGGCTCTAGAAACAATACAAGGCAGGTTGCAGAAGCAAGCATTGCATGGGCAAGATCTACCTGAACTCATGCCCAGAAGCTGGGGAGCAGGGCTCTGTGCCAGACAGCAGCCTTAAGGGACCAGAGGATTTGCAGCCAAGTCTCTGGAAGACCAGCTGTTAACTACTTACCGGTTTGCAGATGGTAGCCTCCATCCATTGTCTACAGAGCTGCCAGAGTGGCCTGATCACTGATTAGAATTCTTCCACAGCCCTCCTGCATCCCAGGACAAAGTTCTAAATATTCTTAAGGCTGCATTTTTAAGGTCCGTACATGATTTAGCCCCCTGTGATATTGAAAGTTCATTTCCTATGCACAAGACCTGGTCCTAATTGATTTTCTGACATAGGATTATCTGCTCTTCTAAACCAGGACACTCAACTTCCAGGTCCTTTACCTCCACATGAGAAAACCTACCTGGAATTCCTGCTAGCCCATCAGAGTCCACTCCACCCCTCACTCACATAGTTTTCTGTCTGGCAAACCCTTCCAGTCCTCCAGGTCCCCAGTGGTCACCTCCACCCTGAAACCTTCCTGTCTAGCTCACCGTCTACTGCAATGTAATGGTTCTCACAATCCCTCGGTCCCAGTTGCCTCCCCAAGGCCTTTCTTCATGCAGCTAGGGCTTCACAGTGCCTGGTGCTCCCCCATCCCCAGGAGCCACACAAGCAGTGAATAAATACAGGAGGCTAGGTACCTGGTGCTAGTCTCAGCTCTTAACTTGGCCACAAAACGGTTCTGAGATTTCTTCCTGCGCCCCAGGCTAAGTGAAAATAGGAAAGCCATGTCAAATTCGACCCCAGTCCCAAGGCAACAGGTCGTAAGGGCTCTGAAGACTTAAGGCTGGTGCTGGGTGCCCAGCCCTGGTCCCGGGTGCCCAGCCCTGGTCCCGTTACTGCAGCTCCTGCCTCCCCACAAGCTTTTCCTCTGGCCCCTGCGCACTCTTCGGAGCCACGATCTTGCCCCCCTGGCTCTCGTGCCCCACGGGCAGTCCCCGCACGACGACCTGTCAGTCGGAGGGTCCGGTGCCAGCCCCCCCCCCCCCCCCCGGCAGCAGCAGCCTGGGAAAGGAGTTTGGCGCACGGCTCCTAGCGTCACTCCCAGGCCCTGGGCTCACCCGCACTCGGCGGGCACTGAGCCGGAGCTCCCGGGGACGCAGCCCCGCGCGAGGACGCACCAGCAGCTCTACCTCCAAGCGTGGGCTCCCGACTGCCAGAAACCCCACCAAGTCGACTCTGCGGCGGTGCGCGGCTTACCGTGCGATCCGCCAGGAACCCAGCACCCGGCCGACCCCGCGGCCACCGCACCAGCCGGCTGATCCGCGAGCAGCTGCGGGTCCCGGGAACTCAGATGCGGCCCCTCTGCGCGCGCGAGCGCCTCCGCCCGGCCGCCCGGCCTCCCCGCGCAGCGGCGCCCATTGGCTCGGGCAGCGAGGCCCCGCCCCGAGGTCCCACCCCTGCCGCCCCTCCGCCTCTGCCCCCGCCCAGCAGCCTCAACCCGCCCAGGCAGGGAAAGTGGATTCTAGACCCTGAGCGCTCTCCCAGGACTCAGGCAGCAGAGTGAGATAATATTTCTGCACCCCAGGAGCGTCTAGTTGCCCCTAGGGGAGTGCGAAGAGTGCAGTGTCGTTGGAAGCCAGCTTGGAGAAAGTCACCTGGCCTCCTTGGGCCTCAGGAGGCACTTCAGAGAGTCCCAGCAGCCACTTGTCAGCAAATGTCCCTGGCTGCATGCTAGGCACCTGTGCCTGGTGCAACAGGGAACAAGACAAAGTCTGTCGCCCTTACGGAGTTTCCATGGGATGCTGTGGGGGTAGGCTACTTGCAAGTAAACAAAAATCTCAAACAAGTTAATGTCAGATTGCTGTAAGCACTGGAGCGAAGGAGGAGAAAGAAGGTCACTACAGATACCAAAAGGAACGTCACTCCTATACACAGGATGGTCTACTAAGGCCACTGGGGATATTTGATTTAGAAGGATTAAAGCGATTCCTGACCTTCAGAAATAGCATTTCTGAGAGGGCATCCGATTCTGAGACTGGAAAGGGAACTGGATACTAGGGCAGCTGGGTGTAGGTAGCAAGCGGAAAGTGAGCTTGGCCAGAAAGGAAGACCAGGGTGAAGTGATTCAGAACCTTGTAGTTCTAGGAGAGCAGGAGGGCTTCAGTATAGGAATTTGGGTGGATCACAACTGAGTACATGGCCAGAGGCTATCGCAGAAGCCCAAGAAAGAGATGGTGATTTAGACCATGGAGGTGCCAGCAAGGATTTGGAGGATCAGGGAAAGGGAAGAGTGAAGAATAGGTCGAGGTGTATGGCTTGAGCCCTACTTAGAATAAGGCTATTACCAAGATGGGGAAGGTTCTGGTCCAGCATCTTCTACTTACTGCAAGATCCTGAGTAAGTGACTCGGACTTCAGGAACAGAGAGGAAAGACTGGTTCAGTGATCGCAAACCCTAACACTGGCCGGGTGGGTGGTGGTTATGTGCAGCTGGCAGGGTACAATGGAACAGGCGGGTGTGCAGTAAGCTGAGGTGGGCACATCTGCCTAAGAAGACCAGCATTACTCAGTTCCAGCTGAGAAATAGTGACCCAGAGTCCCCAGATGTTCTGATTTTAATTAAAACTCCAGAAGTTCAGTTTATATTAAATCTCTAAGTTATTTTTTAAGGGGGGAAGGAAGACTATCAATTTTATTTAGTTTTTCACGTGGCTTTCATTGCTCCAACATTTTGTTGTGTACGTGGTGCTGGGGTTCAAACCTGTGTCCTTGTGCATGCCAGGCAAGCACCATAACCGCTCAGCCACCGCTCCAGCCCTCTAAGGTTTTTTTAATGTTTTTATTTTTAATTACTTCAAAATAAAAGGATCGAGTGATCCAAGGCTGTTAGACAAAATCAAACCAACATGTGGGCTGCATTTACCTCTTCGGTTACTATTTTCCAAGAAATTTCCTCATAGTTTCTATCCAGTTTGGGTGAAAATGAGTATGAAATATGAGGACAAGGAAATCTCACCTGAGAAACCTGGGATATTCTTTGATGGCATTTGGCCAGGCCTTTTCTCTACCTATTACTTCCTTCAGGAGGTAAAAGCAAAACTCCAAACCTCCTCCCAACTCAGGTATTTGGGGTTATAATAATAGGATATTTTTTAAAACTACTGGTTCTCAAATATGCATAGGAAAAAATATGGGGGAAAATGGAAGGATTAGCTTTACCTGGGTAGTAAATCTGAAAACCCCACAACTATCAATTTTAAGGGGAAAAAAGAAAAGAGGAAACATTGGGTGGGATGGAGGTTTAAATGAGAAACTGGTCAAATTATGGCATGGTAAATTATTTTTATTACACGCTATAAAAAAAGAAAGAATGGCAATTAGATGCAGGAGAATGTAATGGTTTCTATTGAAAACTCAGTGTCTTGTAGCCAGTTCTTAATGTATATCACCAAGGGATTTCAGTAATGAGATTCTTCCGTCATGCGGTAGAGGTCAGCTGCATGCCAGCATTATTTATTTTATGTACTGAGCTCTCGTAATGAAAAGGGCCTGAAACATATAATCATTCTCAGTGGAGTCAGGCCGTCTTCCCTCTACCTCCCTCACTAAGGATATCATTCAAATCTAGAGAAATAGTGTATGATTTTATAAATCACTAGGTTTTGCATAGGGTGAACACAGGATTGGGAGTCAGAAAACCTATTCAATGGCACTATGTCATTAAATTACATCTCTAAACTGTTTCAGTTTAGTAAATGAGTTGGACTAAAGGTGGTTTTCTAGGAAATATATGTATTTCTATTTCTTCCACTGTGTTTCTTTGGGGGAGGGATTTTTTTTTCCTTTTGTGGAGACTGGGCAATTTCCTAGGTCAAATACTTCCACAGTTTGTCTCTTCCTTGGGGGAATCTCCTTGTTCCTCCCCAGATCCTTGAGGCAGAATGTCACCTAACTGGAGCCTATTAGATGCTCATTCCTGGGACTCTGCCGCCCCCAAAAGTGACAAAATAAGGAACTAGATTGGATAGAAGAGTGCTTATAATGACAGTGGGGGCAGCAGCAGCAGTGTCCTAAAGACACTGGGCCATGTGGTTATGAATCATGTTGGCCAGTCTTCACAATTCCCTGCATTTCTGCCAGGTTCTCAAGTCTGATTCTTCAGTCATCCCTGCCTCTGCATCCTATTATTATTATTTTTTTAAGGTATACATGACATGAGATTATATAATGGCATAATTATACAAGCATGGAGTTTAACTTGTTCTAATTCAGTCTCCAGTTTTTGCCCCTCCCCTTCCTTCCACTCACCCTAATTTTTTTACTTAGATGGTAATAGGATATACATTGACACACTTATAAAAGGTTTACCTGTTTTAACTCAATTCCCAATATTTCTCTTTCCGCTCCCTTCCTCCCACTGTCTATACTCTTTAGATATACTTGACAATAGGATTAACATTGACATTTTTATAAAAGCATGCTGTATAACTTATTCTAATTCAGTCCCCAATATTTCCCCTCCCCTCTACCCTGCCACCCCATTCTCTTCTCTCTATCCTATTGGCCTTTCTGTTATTGACTAATAGTTGTTTTTTTTTAATTTAGCGATTCATTGATTCACATGTTGATGAGATTCACCACGATATGTTCATACATGAACGTGAGAAAGTTAAGTCTGATTCCTTCCACGAACTTTCCTTTTTCATTCTAAACTTCTTCCATTTCCTTCCCTTTTGTCCATTCCTCTTAGTTTTCCTTATTTCAGGTTAGTTTCCACATATCAGAGAGAATATTCCATTTTTGTTTGTTTGAGGTGGGCTTATTTCACTTAGCATGATATCCTCCAGTTCCATTCATTAGCCAGCAAATAACATATGGTCATTCTTCCTCATGATTGAGTAATACTCCATTGTGTGGATGTGCCACAATTTCTTATACAAATGGTCAACAAGTATATGAAAAAATGCTCAACATCTCTAGCAATTAGAAAAATGCAAATTAAAACTATGCTGAGATTTTACCTCACTCCAGCTAGAATGGCAATAATCAAAAATATGAACAACAATAAATGTTGGTGCAGATGTGGGGGAAAGGGTACACTTATACATTGTTGGTCGGGCTGCAAACTAGTACAACCACTCTGGAGAGCAGCATGTGGTGCAGCTATATCAATGTTCATAGCAGCTCAATTCACAATAGCTAAACTATGGAACCACCCTATTATTTTTATTGTCATTTATTTTGTGAATCTTCTTTCTGCTAAACTCCCTCCTTGTGGTCCCTTGATTATAACCAAAATTCTGATGAATTCAGGAAGGAGAGAACTATATCATATGACCTTTTCCCCGAGGGATCAATTCCGCACAAGGATTTGCATACAACATTCTCTCACTGCACAGTAAGAAATCCAACTCCACAGGGTATTCATCTTTGAGAAGAACTCATCTACTCTTTACAGATCTTTTTTTAAAAAAAGTGAGCAAGCTCTTACATTACCCTTATATTACCATCACCAAAACCACCATCTCTATATAAATCAGCCCTCTAGTATGTCAATTTGGTAGTCTGCAAAGTACTTTCACATACATTTTTCCATCTCATATACATAGCTAGTGAGTGACAGAGCTATAACTGGAAACTGGGGCCGAATTCATTCTGCTGTGGCTTCCCTACACTTGCCAAGAAGAGCAGAGTTGTTTTGTTGTCTATTCATGGCGGCAAGGTTCTGAAGGTGATAGAAAAGGCTGTTGAGTATTTTCCACTACCTACTTATCATGGTTCCTAAAATCCACATGATCAAAGATGAATTGCTAGGTTTAAAAATTGTTTGGGGTGAGGTAGGAATACAAACATGCCTTTCAGGGGTAAAATGCTAAGTTTTATCAGATAAAGGAAGAAAGGGTCTCTGGAGTCTGTCCAGCAGGCCAATAATAAGAAGAGGTAAAAGTAGAAATTTTCAATTAGATGCTTCCTATTTGTATTTTTAAAAATCTTTTGGGAAGATGTTGAAGATAGAATAAAAGCAATTTTGAAAATATTAATTTACCCTTCACCATGATGCAATTGATTTCATCTATAAGCCCCAGTAAAACGAGGGGAGTGTTGAGAGTTTTGCAAAGTCTATGGTCCATTCCTAGCAAGTGAAGGCTCAAATGAGGATCTGGCTCAGCCTTGCACTGAGGTGGATGCTGAGCTGAAGAAGACTTTGGGAGCTTTTGTGCTTGCTTGTTGGTAGCAGAGTATTTTTGCTGACAATGCAAAGGATTGTCATGGCAACCAGAAAAATAAGTTTCCAAGTCCTTTCAGTCCCCTTTAAAGGGAGGCAGATGTCAGTGGGCGTTCCTTTGTAATTAAGGGTGCGCGAAGGTTTCAGCTGATCATCTCACTCTCAGAGTGTTCTAATACATGTGCCTCCACGACTCACCAGGACGCAGCTGCGGAGAGGTAGAAAGAGGACCTAGTCCTCGGGATGGGCAATGAAAACACCTGTGATATAGTGCTCACTGCTCGCTGACATTTGAATCTTCTCTGGAGCTTAAAATGCACGGAAGCCCTGCCTCCTGTTGCACCAGCCAATCACCGGACAGGGTGCTCCTCATGCCACGCCTCCTGATGTTCCAGCCAATTAGCGGACAGGGTCCTCCTGCTGCCACGCCTCCTGATGGTCCAGCCAATCAGCGGACAGGGGCGGGGTCAGGATACCGGTAAACTCTCCTGCTCCCTTGTGTAGCTGAGATTGAAAGCCACCCCCAGCAGGACTGAGAATCCGGAGTCCACAGCTTCCTGTCTCACTCCAAGCGTTGGGGTTCTTCATCTGTGAAATAAAGTAATGTAACTGACTTCAGAATTGTGAAGATTAAGCATGGCAGACACCATGTTCTCTATTGCATTCTGTTAGAAGCAGCATGGATTGGAAATCCAGAGCCACTGCTTTGGATTAAAATCTTTCTTGCTTCCACTTGTATTTTGAGTCTCCCAGGTCTTTTAGCACAAGGACCCAGCAGAAAACCACCTCCTTCACGTCTTTTTCCTTCTCCCTTAAGCCCACTCATATATAGGTTGGTCTCCAAATAGATCTCTCATTTCAAAGATAACACTGAAAATGGACGATTTCCCCTCATCTCCACCCAGAGGCACAAACTATCAAGGTCAGCGGGATGAAATCTGGGGCCATGCTGTCTGTGCTTAATCCTTGATTGCTCCTTGCCAGCCAGGTGACTTTGGGTAAGCTACTCGCCTGGGGCCCCATATCTACAACATGGGGATGATAATCACACCTTCTTCTAGGCTTGTTACCCGGATGAGATCTGTGAACACATATAAAGTTGTTAAGAGATGAGCCTGGCACTTAATAAGTACTCTTGAAGTGCTATCATTTGAGGTGCATCTAAATGGCCAGTCTCCTTGATTTATCAGAAAACAAACATATAAATGTTATCATTCAAAGCTCAGACACTGGGTGAACCTCTTGCTCTGGATTTGGGATTTTTGATTCAGTGTGTAAGGCCCAGCGTCATGTTCCTTTTTTATTTTTGTTATTTTTTTCTTCTTATTTGTCCCAAACCACAACTTATTTTGGAGTAGGGGGCACGGGTTATACAATAGCTCCCACAGAGTGTGGCATCTGCCTGGCTCCACCCCTACCTTCCCAGGCCAGCTATGAATGCAGCAGCAAGTGTTCTTCTTCCTCCTTTGTCTCTCACCTTCCTTCTCTTTCCTTGGGCCCCATGGAGGTTATGAACTGGCCATGGCGTTCCACTCAGGCCCATCTTCCCTGGCAGCTACACATATTGCAGGGAAGCCTCTTGGAGAATAAGAATCCTAGTGGCCATCATTGTCTTCAAGGTGGCAGCTGCCAGAGAGGGGTTTCCATGCGCCAGACACCTTGCTAAGCATTCTACAGTCATTTACTCATTGAATTCAGCCACAAATTCTATTTCCATTGCACAGACTGTGAAAACAGAGGAGGCCTAAAAGAGAAATCAGCTTACACAGTACACAGAGCTATTCCACAAGGGACAGAGGCTTAGGCATATGACTCCAACCCTCCGAGCATCTTGGCCTCTGTCAGTTAAACTCCGGAGCACTTCCCTGTGTTTAGAAAGTCCTCTTCCTTTTGGAGCTTCAGCTCATGTCCCTGACTCTCCAATATTGTACCTGTTTTTTCCTTGATTCCCTCCTTCCTGGCTATGACTGGTGGAAAGGACTCAGTCTCTCCATCTTCTCTGTCTTAACATCTCTGAAAATGATCTCAGGCTTTGTGCATCACTCTCTTAATATAGCATATTTACGTTTTCACAACAGCCCTCTGCAGACAATGGTTTTCCCAAAAGAGGGTCACTTGTGAAGAAATTCACAGCTGCTGGTGCATACAGGCTGAAGGGCTTGTGCTTTTGAGTGGAACACTGGGCACTTTGCAAATCCTTCCCTCCACACATAAGAGTATCCCTTCTGTGCATGGCCAGTTTTCCAAATCTATCCATTCCATGCACATGGCATTATTTAATCAAGAAGCTATTTTTATCTCTTTCTCTTTTTTTGGTGTAGAAGGAATACTTTGGCAGGAGGAGCCCTCAAGAGACCAATGTGTATGAAAAGGAAGGATTTGGTGCATATCAAAATTGAAAACACTTATGTCATGACCCATCTATCTTACTTCCAGGAACTTTTTATAATGATAGGTTTACGCCATGTGCTGATGTAGGTATACACTGTACCATTGTTTGAAATCATCTCATTGTTTATCAGCAGGGGAATGATGGAAAGAACGATGACATATCTGTATATGAGGAATATTATAACGCAATAAAAAACGTGTGGTAGATTCATATGTTTAATAATGGTGAGACTATATTGCTGAATGTAAACTGAAAACAGGAGAAAACCTGTGTCATCTGTGTGTACACACACACAGAGAAACTGCAAAAGCACAGAAAGGGCTACCAATGGTTAAGGGCAGCAAAGAGGAAACTTATTACGTGTGTGTGTGTGTTTCAAAGGTGTCTTTAGTTTTATCCATAATTAAATCATTGTGAGTCTATGTTAATATTACTACTGATAGTTAACATTTGATTAATATCATTACAATTCAAACTTTTACATTTTTTCTTATTTGAATAATACAATGAGATATTTTAAAATGGAAACTTAAAAGAGGTTCTATATTCAGTGTGATAAGGAAAAACAGTAGAGTCAGAGTTAGGGTGTTCATCTGTGTGACCCTGGGAATGTCACTTTCCCTCTTTGGATCACTGCTCCTACTCTATATGAGGGGCTGGACCTGGTCTGTGGTTTTCTGGCTGTACTTTCTAGTTCCAAGGATTTTCCACAAGTGTCTCGAGGCTTCTTGCGAAGTGTGCATGTTTGTGTGTGTGCGTGTGTGCATGTGTGTGTGTGAGAGAGAGAGAAAGAGAGAGAGAGAGAAATAGAGAAGAAATGAAAGGAGAGACAGAGAATGAGAGGGAGAGGCAGAGAGAGAACTTCTTTTTTTAAAACCACTTTATTGAAGTATGAGTGACATACAAAAAAGGATTTCTAGGAGCCCATTCAACTCAGCTATTCTAAGCAGAGGCAAGTAACAACAGAAGCTAAATGACTAAATTTAAATCATAGTGTGTGTGCTGGGGATGGTGGTGGATGGGATAGCTCTAACTGGCCACCAGCAGGGACAGATCAGCCTGAGCTCCACTCATCTGCCACACACTGGTATCTTCCTGCTGGGCTCCAGAGACACAGGGATGTTTCCAATCCTTTATGTTGGGCAAAACAAATTGGATGGGAAGGCCAGCTGGCTGCATCTTCTTAAGACACTGTGAGCTGGGAGGCTGCCTTTCTCATAGCTGCCTTGGTTACCTGTGCCTAAGCTGGTTCCATTGCTAGGGACAGAGGCTCCCTTTCATGAGTTTCAGGCTCTGGAGAAGAGCAGGGCCTGAGGTTGAGGCAGGTAATTGCTTCCTCTAAAGCCATCTCCACCCAAACAGCAGAGGAGTGAACATCATATTCAGAATGCATAGAGAAGTGTGGCTTGGTCTATAAAATGCAAAGTCAATTTAGGTATAGCTCCCTATCATCACATGTGGCTCACAAATATCAAAATAGCATTCTTTCAGCTTTTCCTTTCAAAGGAGGAATGAAGCAAGGGCAAAAGTTTGCCTTGGCATCACTAGAGATCTCGATTTGAATCCTAGCCTGACCTCTTGGGTGGTGCCTGTTACCCTAAGCAGCAATGACAGCAGCAACTTGGATACGAGGCTCTGGGCTGAGTAGTTAGCCTCCGTTATCTTAATTTTCTTGGTGACACTTTGAGATGGGTGTCGATGTTTCCATTTTATAGCCAGGGAAATTGAGGCACAGAGAAGCTAAGAAGATTCAAGGGTCACATTCTGTAAATGGCAGAGCCAGGAATTGAATCCAGATCCAAGTTACTTCAAAAGCACTGATCTTGACCATTTGAAAGTTTACCTTCTCTGCTGAACTTTAGTTCTGTCTGCTTTGTGGGGTGATCATGAGGATCAGCTGGGCCAAATTGTATGACCTGTCTTGTAACCCAGAACCTGAAATGTGAATTTCATGTCAGATGGGACAGGTTTTTTTGGGTTTTTTTTTTTGTTGTTGTTGTTGATGTTGTTAATATGGAAGGAGATCTTAGCAATACCAAAACACACCTGTGTTGTGATTTTTGGGATCAGATCACCTCATTATGGGCAGGTGAGATTGTAATCCTCCAGCATTGTGCAAAAGAATTTTTGGTGCTTTCAAAGTGGAAACATTTTTTTTTCTTTCCTTAAGATATCAACTTAGGCTACTCTTTCGGCAGGATTCGGAAAGCACATTCAGAGCAGGTGAAATTAAGATTTCTGCAGTGCACCACTCTGGCCATGGTCGCTGCTCCTAGTGTTAATATCTTAATTCATTCATTCCTGGCTCCCCTGGGAATCAGCAATCTCCGACATCATGTTGCCAGGCAACCGAAGCAACACCGGCATGAGGTGTGAGTAAACCCATCAAGACACTTGGAGGAGAAGCTTACCCGATTGTCCTCCAAGATAGAAAGAGGGCTCTCTCTAGTCTACAACCACACCACCCTTAGCATGCCCGATCTCTTTTGATTGTGAAAGTAGGCTCTGTGGGCCGAAGAAGTATGAGAGCTGGAGGGAGCTCAAGAAACTAGGACCCTCTCATTTGGATGATTGAGTGGAATCCTGGCTGGGTAGATGTGAAATATTTAGACACCTTCCTCATTCAGCCATCTAAACACTAGCCTTTCAAGGTGTGCCGAACTAGAACAAGAGTCCACAGTCAAATAAGAACAAGAGAGTATCGAGTACCACCCTTCTGCCTTACGGAGATCAGCAGGGTACATTGGTATTATACAGTCTCTGACAAATCTTGCATTAAAGAAACTTGATTTCATTTAGTTTATACCAGAGACTTCTAAACTTCTTTTACCATGAAAGCTTCTTTCCCAGAAATCTGGATTTTACAAAGCCAGCTTTTGAAAGAGTAGCCACAGGATACTGTCTTTTAGAAATAAAATGGTAAGATTTGTGTTTAAGGACACAAAATTTTAGGATTTGTGTTTTAGTCTGTCTGCCTCCTGTGTAGGGGTGAATTCGGTACGTAAGAAATGTTGCAGAGGTTAAAGCATGTTATGTTGCTGTGATTTTTTGATGTCTTGGTTGTCAACCCTACTCAATTTTTTTTTTAAAGAGAGAGATTGGCAGCGAGTGAGAGAGAGAATCAATTTTATTTTAGTTTTTCACGTGGCTTTCGCTGCTCCGAGACTTCGTGGTGTACGTGGTGCTGTGGTTTGAACTCACATACTTGATCATGCTGGGCAAACGCTTTAACTGCTGAGCCACTGCTCCAGCCTATACCCCACTGGACTCTGAACCGTGCCTTATAGGGAGCTCATTTTGATCATGGTCTTCCAGCACCTACCTCAAAGGTAAATGAATAGATATTGTTTACAGGCATTGTTCCAGACACTGAGGCTGAACAGGCAGGCACAGTCTGTGCTTTCATGCAGTTAACACACCAGCCAGCACGTAGGAGGCCTTTTATACCTGTTCATGCACTGAATGAATGACCAGTGTAAATAAGATGGCTAAGATCAGAAATGGGGCAGGGGTCCGGGAGCCTGTACTTTAAACTAGTTCCTTGGTTACTTTTGATGTCCAGGGGCCTGCATGTAGGGATCACTGTGCTGCTGATCAGAGATGGCGTATCTTTAATTGGCCAATTAAGGTCTGAGCCCTAACTGTTCTATGCTGGCTGTTTCTGGGCCTTGACACTTGGGGCCTTTAAACTACTGGACTCATTGTCTTTGAGGTACCACTGTGCCCTTGCTTTGGTCTTCTGGATTGATCTTGAAGCACTATGGGTCCTTTACAGACGAAACTCTGATGAGGATCATCTTTTTATATGAAGCTGATGGACTTGCTTGCTTCTGGTTTCCGCCTCTCTGCATGCCCTGTTCACCACCCGTCCAGGGCACGTCATCACATTCCTTGGGCTGCGGAAGTGTGGCTCAGGATGCGCTTGAAGACACCTAGGAGGTGAAACACGTTGCTGTTTTAATGTAGGCTAAATACACTGTAAAGTTCTGCTTTGTTTTTGATGTGCAAATTAAGACTGTAGAATATTTAAAAAGAGGCCTGGAGACTTTTCTTCACTTTGTCCTGGACAGATTTTTCTCGGGAATTGAACAAAAAGTTCTGAATTGGTTAGTCTGTGGCAAGTGAATCAGTTTCTTAGTCGACTGGTGAGTAGGAGGAAAGTTGTGATGGGCTGAATTCGTGGTCTTCAAATTCTGGTTAGTGGACAAACTTCGGAGGAATCATGAAAAGCTTATGAAAAAGTCATGCTCAGGCCACACCTGAGATCTTTGGAATCAGGATCTCCAAAGGTAAGGTCTCCGGTGAATGTTTTAGAAACACATTCTTCTAAATACACATTT